>MPNW01000344.1:133580-209844 GCA_011800805.1 Hirudo medicinalis
GGAAGTACTCCGTCTGGATCGGTGGTTCCATCCTTGCCTCTCTCTCCACCTTCCAGCAGATGTGGATCAGCAAGCAAGAATACGACGAGTCTGGTCCATCCATTGTCCACAGGAAATGCTTCTAAGCTGCAGGATATCATTCGGAATCTGTCATCGGACGTATCATTGTCCGTTTTAATAATCGGCGCACGAGAACTTGTTGTGGTTTTAATAATTTTATTTTATTTCGATAAAGAATTTTTCGATGATATTTGACGTAATTCAATAAATTTCTAAACATATCAAATATGGTTTTTCTTTTTATCAAATTTGTATTTTTGTATTTGTAATTAGCGGATCTATTGAGTGCCTTAAATATCAGAATAGATTTAAATGGCAGAATATTAGAATATTTACTCCCAGTCACCTAATGTCTCACTAAATGGGAAAGGAGATACATTAATGTCTATTTTCATTTCAAATATTTCACAAGATTCTTAACGGCTGTTATGATTTTTTTTTTTTTAAGAAGCTCAGATTTATTTACGATACTTAACAAGTACTCACTGTTAATTTTCTTTGCTCTATGAAATGTGATTTAAATTTTTGTCCAGAAGGTAGTTTAACTCCGATCAAGGATGCAGACTTTTGTCACTGCAGGAGTGGGATGTGGTGATGTTAATCAAGAGCCGGGGTTAATGGCCCTATGGCTACAGATCTCACCAAGGAAGTCATCTGATGACTTTATTTGTGTTTTTAGGGCCAAATTGATCTAACTTCTTCAATTCAGACGTCCGGAGGGTGGCATGTTACCAAGAAGACTAAATAGATCATAAATCAAAGCACTGATGCCATAATACTTCAAGTTTAGTTTTCTAAAAGTTAGTTAGCTTGGGACTGTGCGCCCCACCCCCTACTGCAGCTATTGGGGGTGGTCCAACACTTTTTTGGGGGTAAATAAATTTCTGGCTCTGATGATAATCCAATAATCCTGACCTTAATACTAACCCCTATAAACATATCTAACCTAACTCCAAATGTTTAACTTAACTATAATTATAGCTAGCTACAACTCTAAAAATGTTTATATTTTAATTTATATTCTACAACTTTTTTGAGGAGTACTTGAAATTATGTTTAAGTTTTTGTATAGAAACTCTCAATGATTTAATTTATTAATAAAATCACAAGACAGATGTGTGCCCTTTTACAAATGGTCATCTCTGTTTTTCTTTTGTGTGGGTTTTTAAGCCACTTTTGTATTACATTATTTTGCTTTATTAAAGTCAGCATGTTACATGAAGTCGCGAAATAACATTAATTAGGGTTAATTAATCCTTTTTTTATTTTATGTATTTATTTTGTATTAATTACTTCAACAAATTAAATGTTTATTAGTAGTTCATTAAAGTTATGTTTAATAAGTTATAGTTTTAAATGTCTAGTAGTTAAAGTAATTTAACCACAAAACACATCTTAAATTCATGAAATAAATGGAAAAGTTACGAGCTGAAGTATCCTTAACATTCTAACCAACTTGCTTCAACTTTCATAGCCTAGAGTAGGCAGACAAAGAACTCTTAAAAATTGAGCTTCATTGACTCACTAGTAAGTGCTTTACTGAGCTCTTGCACCAAAAAGTTATTCGGCCTCGTTCTCAGCAGCAGCAAATCACTTCCTTCGATCAACCCCCTGCAGCTAGCTTTGTAACGTAACACCTTTTCTTCAGCTGGGTTGATGGACTTAATAGAGTGCATGTTATAATCCATTAACAAATTTATTTGACTACTATATCCGTAAAAAAATAATTGTCATTGATAATGATTAAATTTCAATAATTGATTAAATTTAAATTATGTTGTTTTTAGCTAATGGTAGCCATCTATTGATAACCACTCGCTTGCAGCGACATAAAATAATAGATATAATAAACAAGAATAAACAAGATATAAAATAATACTTCAGGCGCTTGCAATAATTTATAAAGCTTTTCTTCAAACTTATCATCGTTGGAAAAAAAAGGTGGAACACATTTTATAGCAGGAACCAAACAAGCTGTCAAATATCAGAGCAAGTGAATGTTTACAATTTCAGATTAGCTGATAGACACGCATGGCGAACACATAGGGACGATATGTCAACTCCACGTCTGGCTTTATTTGATCAAAGAATATTCAAATGACCAATCATATATAAAATGAAAAAATGATAATTGTAGTACTTTGAAAAATCGATCGACAGCTGACGAAGTTGATTAAAAGTCTGAGTGATCTTCAGTAGAACTTATGCTAATGAACACTCTTGTTCATTCACTCAGTCCAGGAGGTCATTTCAGATTTCAGTTTTTTCCAGGTATGTAACCACCACTCAACCCGCTGAGATGACCTCTTTTTGCTTAACCAAAAGTTGAGGGAGCAGGCGATAGCTAATCAGGGAGGATAGCGGCAGCAGGTATCAAGAGAGCCTTTGCCCTTTCCCCCGAAATAACGTCCTTGACTCATTCATCCGTTTACCTATCCATAGTTCGAAATTGTTCAACATTTAAATAATATATCAACATACGAGGGTAAGAAAGTAATTATATCATCGCCTCCGCCGAATCTCAATATTAAGTTTCGACGAAACCCATTGCCAACCTGAGCAACGATGCTTTTTTCAACCTATTGTAGACCACAATACTTTGGATATTAAAATAATTTCTACCTTTTCAGAAGTTAAGATGAGAAAAGAAATAGGTGCATCGTCGCTTAGGAATTTAATAATAAAGAAACTGGCCCGAATTACCATAAATCAGTCTCGGGCAATGTCCATTTACTTTTAAGATTCGCGAATTCACAGATATGATTCAATCGACTTGAATAATAACCAGTACAAGTAATTAGCGCTTCAAAAACGAAAGCAGACAGGGTTGAGGCAGAACGAGAGTGGTTGAGAGATCTCACCACTCTACCAGTGAATCATTTTGTGAGGTTGACATGGTAAACATTGTTCAATAAGTTTCAGCAAGTGTAAATTCCAAATCATAATCCACCTAACATCATAGATTCTGTTAACAAGAGAATAACAGGTGATTAACTATTATTGTTATTACTACCATTGGGAAAAGTAAAATATTCAGACCTAACAAAACAATACTCATTAAGTACACATGATATTCATTAAAGAGCTAATAATTGACATTAATCAGCCATTAATGCCATTAACATACTTAATAAAAACACATTAACTAAATGTAATATGGGAACAGACCAATAACAATGAAGAATGTCTTTGAAGACTATACTTTACTAAGATGAGAGCAGTTTAATTAGAGATGAGAGTCTGAGAGCAAAATGCAATTTCCCATTTGTGGTAGTGAGTGGAAATTACTGAAGAAATGGAGGTATTAAAACAACACCAACAATAATATGAGATAAATATTTATATTAACTTTAAACAGCAACTCAACGGACTTAACAAACAGAAGCCAAGGCTTGGCAAAATGTAGAAATGTAACAATTATATTATTATATTGCATTACGTTACAGTTGATAACACAACGTTACTCAAAATAAAATGAAGATGCTTCTCGTCAATTTTATAACCACCATCACCACGAAGATGATTGGAATGAAGAAATAACAGTGATGAACAAGAAATTTATAAATAATAGTGAACAATAATTATCTCATATAAAGTATTTTAAAAAATATTACAATAATAGCTATGGTAACAAACACAATTATAAATCCCACAGACCAAAAATAATTCACTGAGGAATTCCGTTGACTAGGTGACGATTCGGGACACCATCATAATCTGAGGACAGAAAGTAAAAAATAACATAAATACTTTATTAACAAAAAGCCAGCAATGTTAAGCATCATCTGTCCTCAATGACATGAACAACAATCATTTTAAACAGAAACATACTGATCCTATTTCTCATACAAACAAAAGTTTTAAATTCTTCAGAACAACCAATATAAACAGTGAGGAAAAAGCCTTTAATGACCTTGAAAGCAATTCGTCTCGAGACTCTGCAACAAGAGATGAAACAAATAGTTTGAAACCTTTGCACAATTCACGATTCTCTGTACAGTGTCTGGAGCTAAAGGTAAGATCATGGATTCAAAACGGTTTCAATGCACGATTGCATCATATAAGAAAAACAATTCCTCCTAGCTTTGGAGCTATAAAAACGAAAACTTTGATGCACAGTCTGTTTCAACAACCTCAAAAACTTAGAAATTCCCAAGATTTGCAACTTTCTGTGAACATGAACATTATATTGTGGTGCCTCTTGTGAAGCTCATCTGCTTCAAAGAGGAAGAGCTTCAGAATTAGGAAAGCCATCATCATCTGGCAACCTTGACAACATACAATGAGGTTTAAATAGAACTGCTATAAAACAGGGTAACCAGTTTTATCAATTTATAAATGTGACAAGATAATCCAAAAATTGTTGCAAATATATAATCATTGCAATGTTACTGGCTAGCAAGTAAAAGTCGATGTTTGATTGATTCAAGAATTATCCTTAGATATCATCAATAGTAGCATCTCCCTCTTGAAAAGAAAAAAGCAGTTTCCTTCAGAATTCTTATTATGTCACGCTGGTAACCTTCCTGCTGTAGTACTTCTTTGTGGCAATGACCTTCTGAATGTAGGCTTCAGTGAATCTGGTGATTTTGTCTCTGTTGTAACTGAGCTTGTTGGTGTTAAGAATCTATCAACAGTAATTATTTCAAATGCTGTCAAACTGTTGATTCCCAATGTTTGATCAATAACAGCAATGATTAACATATTGCTTCAATTACAGAAACAAAAAGGCATACCATTTAATTGTTTTAATTAACAGCCCTATGGATGAATGCCAGAAACCAAAATATTTTGAGCAAAAATTATATTCTGTGGATGATATAAATAAAAGTAAAGGAATGATAAGCATCAATGATAATGCTGACGACAATGATGAAAATAAAATACCAAAGAAAATAATGAAATGCAAATGAGTGACACAATAATATGGAGTTAAAATGATATTTCATCATCAAAATAAAACAACCAACAGTATAATAATAATAATAATAATAAATAATAATAATAACTACTGAAACAATGCAATACTCAAGCCCAACCTTTGGCACAGCTTTTCTCAGTATATCCTTGTAGTCTTCTTTATCAATCTTCCCCCTTTTATAGACTGGCCTTAGAAGCTCCTTGATGTCACAGACAAGTTTCTGCTGGAGCTCAACTCGATTTGCAGCCTGTAAAACATTAAGGTTTTTTTTTACAATAGGTATGTGTACATGTCTATAAACATTAAAACATTTTTGATGTAGTGCCTATTCGAAAAGGTAGTGAAGAAATCAATACAAAGTCCAAGTCTCCATTGTCAACCATGCATGCATGGATTGTTTACATTTCTTACTTGGTTTTAAGACTTTATGATTTTTGGCTGAATTTAATGATAATGACCTTTTGAAATTGATGCTAACACAATACTCATTCATGATGGAATATTTATAATAATTAACAAACTGAGCCACTGCCCTTACTTTGAATACAAATTAAATAAAAATCTGCCATAATAAAGTTGTTAAATGGTATTATTATTCAGATTGTTAACACCCACAACCACTCTTATTAATGTAATGCAAAAGTAAAAAGAAAAAGCAGTGCACATACTTTTACTCTCTTATCACCAGTAGATTTAAAGATTTCTTCTGAGCTCTGCCTCTCATTAAGGTTTGAAGAGCTGCATCTATCCTCTGGGCATCCACCAGCAAGGGATGGTGGGGAAAAAGACATGGCATCCTCAGATCTTGGGGAAACAGTGTTGATGTCAAATGGAGAATATGACATTTTGGCACTTTCATTGCTTTTGGCAAGAGAGTCAAGCTCACAGAATGGGCCCTTGTTGAGGGTTGATAAAGACTGGAGGCTGAGGTAATGGAGAATTGATGGACTGACGGACTTTTGCGACTGAAGGAGAAAGGGTAGGGATAAAAGGGGATTGGTTGAAAATGCCATAAGTCCATTCTGATTGGCGGATGACTGGCCCAAAGAAGGTTTTTGTATGGAACGGAATCTGGTCAGCAATTGTTGAAGGAGATCATTGCTGCCACTGTTGAGATTGCCAAGGAAATTTGTACTGCTGTTCCCTGATGACACCTGGCTGCTGAGGGTTTGCATAAGAAGCTGAACTAAGTCTGGCAGGCCAATATTACCTGGTGGAGTAGCACATCCTGCAGGGGATGCTGGTGAAACTGGAGAGGTGTCCCCCAGTACAGAAGGAGGTTGGGAAGATGGGGTATAAGCACCTTGAGGAGAATTACTTCCAGTTGGAGAAAGGCCTGGAATGTGATTAGGATTGTAGGCACCTGGATTTTCATCTTGAAAAATATTCTTTTTATCTCCTTCATATTGACTCTTGAGCAATCTGTCATTTTCAGTTGGAGAGTAACTGTATAGGTCATCATCAGGGCCCAAATCTTCAATTCTATTGCAGGGTTCATCTGTGGGACTATATCTTGGATCATTTACATTACTGTCATCAGCAAATCCATCATTTTCTGTGTAATGAGTAACATTGCTTCCATCATCGTCTATAAGGCTAAGGGCATTATCTTCATAGACATTGTCATCACCAGGTGAATACATCTCTTCATTTCCATCTTCTGAACAGCTACTCTCAGACAGAAGTCTCGAAGTTTGAGCGCTCTGAATGGGATCATTAGAAATTGATTCAAGATTGTAATAAAATGTGGGATTCCTGTCCGCTTCAACAAATTCATTTAAGTTTTTGATAACATCAGTTCCTGAAACATTTGGAGATGCATCATCTGAAACACTTTCTATGGCACAATTTTCATCTGATTCTTTATCAATCAGGCAATCATTATCATCTCTAATATCACAACTCTCAATGCATTCACCTTCATGTTCATCAACTGAATTTTTTATGCTCTCTTCGTAAATGTCACTAAAAGAGATTTCGAGTACACCATCATCATTGTCCTCAACTTTTTCATCTGCAAGCTGATCAATATCATTCACATAACTTTTGCTACTACCGTCGCAACTGTTTTCACCATCATCAGTAATAAAATGATCATGCATCAGTTCTTGATCTTCACTGTTGTAATCATCCTCTAGACTTCTGTTAGCTTCAAAATTTATGCTTAAATCACCATCGTTTTCAATATGATCATCAGAAATAATAGCAGTAGAACATTTAGCAACAAACAAATTGGAGGTAATTTCTGTCTCATCACAAGTTCCTTTGCCAGGGATGACATCAGTTGTTTCTTCAACATCACAAATTTCATGAGTGTCATTATCAACATTAAGGTCATTATTAATACTACTGAGTTGGCTTGCATCAAAAATCTGGTCATTTTCAATAATATGACCCTCTGATGAATGTTCATATGTGGTTGTGATGGAACCAGGGATATCAGTCATTTTGGTGATTTTGTCTTTCGGATCTTGGAGACCATTTTCATCATTTTCTGGCCTAATGACATTGCATCTATAATCACAAATATTGCTATTGTCAATCTTGGCTTCATTGCCAAAGAACATATCACCATCCTTACTGATTTGCTTATTTTCTCCAGAAGTGCTGTGGATAAACTTGTAATCATTATCCTTACCATCCTTGCCTTCAGTGCTTGGGCCTTCATGAGAAAATGATAGTTCATTATTTTGAATTTGAGTCAACTTTTCAACATTGGTTTCAAAGTTTGGCTCATAATTTGCATCAGCCAATTCTTGTTCTACAACAATATTCCCATCAATGCCCAAAGAATCTTTGAATCTTTCAACTCCATTTTTCTTGGCAAGCATTAGACTTTCCCCGATGATTCCAAAAAATTTCTCGTTATTGGGGTCTCCCTCATTCTTGTGATGTCGTCGTTTGTGTTTTTTTTTCTTGAGTTTCTTGCATCCCTCATCTACATCCCCCTCACTGACATGTCTTCTCTTCCTACCTCTGCCAGAGTCAGAATTTGATGAAGATTTTTGTCTGTGATCTCTAGATTTTCGAGAGTGTTTTTCTCTCCCATGTTTGCTCCTGATAGGAGAACAGGAGCGATAACAGGCCTCCATTAAAGTTTTTCTTCTCTCTTCCAGTTCTTTAAGTGATTCATCCTCAATGTTTAACTTCTGGCTCAAAAAAACCCTGGTCCTACATTCTGTCTCACTGTCTTTGATATGATCTTCCTCATGTGACCATCTCTGCACATTGCAAGCCTGTTTTTCTTTATTTGACTCAAAGACTCGCTCTTCAAAGTTCTGATTTCTCAACCAATGACAATCTGAGTCCCTACTTTTATGACTTGAACAATGAGACCTAGACCGACTCCTGGAGAAATCCTTCCCTTCTTTTATGATCACCCTCCTGCGTCCTTCCCTCAATTGTGGAAATGAATTGTGGGAATCATTGCTGGGTTGACAATTTCTCTGAACACTAATGAGAATGTTGTCTGGGTATTTGTCTGGAAACATGATATCATTTCCTGATTTTTGAAACACTTGATAATCATGATTGTGCCTGGGGAATTCTTGAAATTTCTTCCCTTGTACTTCATTAAAGTATTTGCAACTTGCACGTTTTCCATCACCAATGTAAAATTCTGATCTTCTGCTGAAGTTGCGATGAGCAAATGATCTTTCGACCCTACCATGTTTGGGAAATTCTGTGGTCTCTTGGTCATGTCTAGATGTTCCTGGCTTGTAATCATGGTCAAAATAATACTGCTCAAATTCAGAGGGCTGATACTCCCTATCAAAGTGATCTGAATGAAAATTTTCTCTTGAAGCAGGATTTTTAAAGCGGGAACTATCGATGATCTCCCTTAAGTCGGTAATGAGTCGGTTTTTATGCTGACGAGATAGAACAGGTAACATTTTTTCTTCCTTTGTCTGTGCTCTGTCATGATTAGAAGAGCTTCTATATCCTCCCACCCTGTGGCCTTCATATCTCTTGTTTAAAAATAAACTGTCATCACAGACTCTGGAAGAATTGAATTGATGCGGAGTTGGCAGAGAGGATTCAGAAAACCTTACATCTTCAGGATATCTAGCATCAGTTTGGCCAGATGGAGACTTCATGCAACCTCGTGAGGCTGGATGCTAAAACTTTCAAAATTGAGAATATGAGAATCTAAGCATCTCTCTCCTTGTTTGAGAACACTTTCTTTTGAATTTGATTCAATGCTAGTGCATGACTCTTTTGCATTTATCACACTCTCTTCCTCTTGATTCAAACCAGCCATGTGGGGTTCTTGATGCGAGGCAAATTCAAAACTTTCAACAAAATTCACGTTGCACACAACAGTTCTTGAGTCACATTTACTAGCTTTTGAATTATTTTTAAAATCTGCAGTCCTGTTCAAGTTTAGTAGCTGATTGTGGTTTTCAGTTATTTCTTGAAACAACCTACTTTGTGGAATCTCTTGATGATTCAGATTATCAAAAGTTGTGTTTGTAAAGTTTTTACATGTCTCACCAGGCATGTCTGTGGGTACATTACAGCTGTAATCATTCGTCATTTTGAAACTATGACAGGACCCAGGAACAGAAGGGCTTGAATTATATAGAGCTTCTTTATCAATAGGTCTACAGAATGACGAAGCTTCTGTCTGAGGCAGATAGTGGTAGAAGGCTTCTCCCATGATGTGAACTTCCTTGGAGTTGTCATTAACGTCAGATCTATCTGGAGTTAAAGGTTCGACATAAGGTGGAGTGACAGGTTCACACATAAGACCAATCCGCGAAAGCTCCATTCTGACACAACTTTCACTTTGTTTTATCTTTAAGCAAATGTAGGAGAGCAAACACAACTAAATGTTATCACCATTAAGCAACTCATCATGAAGAGCTATTTATGATTGTCTTGAAGATATCTCTGAAATGTTTTACGGTACGATTTTTATTTTAAAATATTAGAAAAGCTAGTTAAATGTTCAGAGAATTCAATTTGAAAAAATAATATGTTTTCAAACTAAATAACTATCATTTCTAAGCTCTAACTCCGAACGGCAGGAACATTCACAGACAACATAACCGAACATAACAAAAAGACACACCACTGCACTGTTTTGGCTCGCAAGGTAGAAACATTATCAAAATTTGGTAGACCTAATGTAGTCATAAATTCGGATTAAAAATTTCTTTATTGAATGGCTAAAAATTTAAAGCAAAATACCAAACATTAACATTTGTCAACGTTTCGTAAAATATTTAGAGATGATCAATTCGAGAACGAATACACTGCAGCAACCTAAATTTTAAATTTTTTGAAAATCTCAGGAATGTATTTTTGACTTGGCTAGAGTGATCCTTTAACATCCTTCTAAAATTGGCATTTAAAATTATTAAAATAAAGATATTCGAAGAAGATTTCACAGCGACTGCCAGATTAGCCAGGCAGTTGAAGTACATTAAAAAGTATTTACCGCGCCTTATAAAGGGATGAATAAAATCGGTCGCATATAGAGAAAGAGGCGTCATTTTGACGGATTCACATGTTACCCACAGACAAGCAGAGCATGATAAATATGAGGCAAAATGAATGATCTTTTCCTCAGGAATTGTCAGATTGAATTTTTTCCTTTCGTGGATTCTATGAAGAGTATCAATGATCCTTTTGTTTCGGTATGAATACAAAACCAAAGGAGCGATATAAATCCCTACCAGATATGGAAACAAATAGATACACAAATAGAATACATCTCTACCATAAGGAAGAGACATGTCATTCAGATCCCAATAGTTCTTCACCGGCACATTGCACATTGAATGAACATGCACTGAGTTTAACATCATGCGCATTGGTGGTAAATACAATGAAAAGTAACCCGCTCCAGCTATTACAGGAAGAATCATAAATCTGATATTTATTCGCAAATCTGGATTGAAAAAGTCTTTTGAATTCTGATCCTTTAAAGTGCTCTGATCGAAATAACGTATATACTCTAAGGCTTTTTGAGTATCGTACAAAATCAAATGAAACGTCCAAGACCTTATGAAAAGCAAATATCCGAAGAAACACGTAAAATAATTTAACGCTTCCAAATTAGTATCAATGTACACGTAGCTAAGAAGAGTGAGACAGAGAAGAAAACAGAGGTACATCTCATCCATCAAAAAGTATAAAAGGATCGCAATTTTGATATTACGTGGTCTGCTCTTATCCCGACAGATGCAGCAGACTGCTACGAAATTTAAGATTAGCCCCATTGCGACGACAGAGCTTAGAATGTCAAGCTCAACAAATCTACTGAATGCCAGGTAGTTCTGGCCGAGATATGATACGAAATACTCTGTGGCATTGCCTATAGACTTCATGCTACTTTGGAGCATTGCCTCGATGTCAGGGCCTGAGGAGCCTCCTCCATAAGTGTCTTTTGCCATTCCTTCAGTTGATTGATGCCTGGAGTCATTGTAAGGTTGCGTGGACGTATTGCCAAAAACGTCTAAAGTTGTCGTCCCATAAAATGAGTTTTGAAAATGCTCAGAAATGAAAGTTTCCTTGGCGAGGTTCACCTGACTAGCGTTCGTTGTGTTGCAATACAGATCCATGCCGAAAAGTTAAAACTAACAAAAACATCTATTAAATTATTCGTAAAAGCCTTTTACATACGAATATAAACATATTGACCATACTTTTAGTTTATATATGCATACTTTTAATATATTTTTATATATTTTAATTTTGCGAATAGTGCTAAAAACAAAACCGTCTCCTCGTATTCCACGCATTTATAGTAAACCGAGTGTTAATAATATTTCCTCGCAAGAATAACAAAAACAGGAGCATTCCCCCGAGAGTGGTGCGTTTGTTAATGTCCGAACTTGCACAAACAAAAGAGATACTCAATTTCGTTGATGAATAACAACGTACACTAGAAAGGATAGAATCAATCAATGCCTTGATTCGCGAATGAGAACATTATCAACCGCATTATAACCGGTAAATACGAATGAAAGATTGTTTCATTCGAAATTTTGCTGCACAAAATCCAATAGAAAGCGTGTTGAAATTAGTTCATTAGACCGAAGAGGATATCGACAAATTGCTATTCTCGTTACGAGACATTTTCATCAACTGAAGTTGGAAGCCAACACTCATTAAATTAAATGAGATCGAGTGCTATCGGGGTGGCGCATGTTCCATCGGAGCTTCAAATTGTTCAATGAAATTTCATGATATGGTAATTATTAATTAATTCTATTATAGAAGCTATTAATTTATTATAGAGGGTGCCACCCAGAATATCCTCTCCGTATGCAACAACAACTCAATGATATGCAACACGAAGCAGTAAGGACCAGCGAATAACATGAATTCCTATTCTTACCAAAGATTTATAAAAGGTTGAAATTTCGAGAAAATTGTTAACATTCTAAATCAACATTAAAAGTTGTAGAATGTTAACAATTTATCAACATTAGTAGTTAAAGTAAATTATGCTTAATGATATGGCTAAAATCACTCATGATATTAACATCCAACAATTTTGACATCAAAAACAACGATTGTTTAACTTGGAAACTTTAATAAAACTTAATAAAATAAAATGCCACTCCAGATTTCTGAGCAGCTTGACAACACAATTCCTTCTTCCAGCCGTTACCAAGCCTACAAGACAACTTTCGATTTCTCTATCAACAATATTCAACAACCATCCTTCACAAATTCCATCTCATGAATTTCGATTGATGGCATATCAGACACTTTTTTATTTTCCTTACAGCTGATTTAATATAACTTGTGAACTGAATAAAACCAATGACGATGATGACGACGACGATAATAATAATAATAATAATAATAATAATGATAATGGTAATAATAATTATAATAATAATGGTAATGATAATGGCAATGATAGTGATAACGATAATAATAATGAAAATATAATAATAGTAATATTAATCCAGAGTTCAATCCCATAATAATGACAATGATGATAATAATAAATGTAAATGTACTTCATTTATATAGCGCCAAATGCATAGCGTCAGAGGCGCTTCTTGTCAACCATTTATACAGCGCTCCTTCCCAAGGGCGCTTGCGGCAGTGCAGGCTGGGTTTCGAACACGACACATTACGANATATAGCGCCAAATGCATAGCGTCAGAGGCGCTTCTTGTCAACCATTTATACAGCGCTCCTTCCCAAGGGCGCTTGCGGCAGTGCAGGCTGGGTTTCGAACACGACACATTACGACTGTTGCCATTATCGCCGTATGCAGGAACGTAACCCATTCAGCCAACCTGCACGCCATAACGATAATAATACTGATGATAACGACGACGATGATGATGATGATGACTACGACTACTCAAGTGTAGAAACTATCTTTAGTCAAGGCAAGACAAGATCTACAATGATTCAAAATAGACTTCAGTTTGTAATAATTGCGTCATCTGAAAAATATTCCTCTTTGAATTTATATTATTTGCTGAAGATACTAATCTCACTGTTACTGATGACAACTTAAGGGACCTATTTAAGAATATTAATTATGAAATGGACATTCTGTTCAACTGGTTTTTTGCATATATGTTATCAATCAACTTGAAAAAACAAACAAACTACATTTTATTAATCTTACTATTAAATTCTTAATATTTACCAACTAAATATATTTCAAATAGGCTTGTTTATATATAAATATTCCCATAACATGTTGCTTGCGTTCTTTGATGGCTACTTTAAACATGTATGTGACTTACATTCTTATAAATTACTTATTACCAATAGCTTTTGTTCAGATCCGGCACGGACAACTTTGAAATCATTCTCCATCAAATGCTCAGCTCCTCGGATTTATCATAATATACCGATTGGAATTAAGTCATCCACCTCAGTCTCAACTTTCAAAAGCCTACATATATCAATCACATTTACTCACCGCATAATATTTATTCATTGAATTATTTCTGCAAATGCCACCACAACTTTTTTATTTTCACATTTATTTGTACTAATTGTACTATTTGTATTAATTGCATAATATAAAAAGTTATGTAGCTTCTATATGGGTGGCCCAACTAGCCGGAACTTTGGTAGCGACCTTTGAGAGTCATCGAGTTTGTTTTTTGTGTGTGCAAACTCTAATTTTAGTTTATGTCTTTCGTGCGTAAGATGACATCAAGAAATGAATATATTTTCGAAAAATTGTCGGTTGATGATTTGGTGTCAAAATTTGCCGCTGTTTCTAATCGAAGACTCGATTCTGACTGCATATTGATGTCTGAATGTATCTTGTTTATTTTCACGTGAAAATCGTTAATTTTAACATTTTAAATTCATTATTATTACTGTTATATACATTAAACATGGCCGCTGCAGGGGCGCTTTAAAGTGTGACTACTCAAGTTAGTGCTTCTTCCAAGGCTGCTCTGGTCATTAACCATCTACGAGATTGGTTTGTCAGTGGTCGAGGATCTGGAGAGGAAAATTAACCGTTACAACAGAAAATGGCTAGGCCTTCCTCCAGCGCTGTCATCGGTTCCCATCGGACCCAGGATATGGAATGCTCTTCCTTCCGACATCAGTTTGACACAACCAATCGAACAACTTAAACCCAAATTAAAAACCTACTTATTTCTCGGACTTACTGATTTAAACTTATTTATTACTTATTTGTATTTATAAATAATTTACATTTTATTTTGTTTTATTTCATATATTGTATCTCTACGTAATGTATTAGTGACTAATTGTATGTTATAGTGCCAATACATCCCATTGGGATAGCTGCGCACTTAAAAAATCGGATAAAATATGTTGTGAACTCTATGGATAATAATAAATTTATTAGTTTGCTTTGAGTCACGGCGAATTTTCGAGTAAGTAACTGTCCAATTATTGAAAAAAAGAAAAAACTGAAAAATCAGTCAAATAAACAAAAATTAATTTTTGCCATGGTAATACTGGACTTCTCTAATCTATATTTGTAGTTTTACCGGGTACTAAAAAATAATTTAGTGTTGCTTTTTTTTATTAGTCTCGGCGCCTGTTTGGCACTTTAGCAGCTGATAGAGTTTGTCATTAACCACTTTCTTCTTGCTGACACAAAAGATATGGGTGGCTGGAAACAAGCGTGGACGTCATTTGAATGGGGGTAGGTGTTGTCACTAACCCTGAGAGCCAATAGCACTACTTTGAGGCATGTCACTCTGACACATCTTAAAAAAAACTCTTACCGGGGAGATATCATTAATATTGATACTTTTAGCTATTCCTAAGCGATTTCCAGTACCTAGATGACTGAAACAATGCCATCTGTCATGTATGTCAAGGACTGCGACAGTAGTTCCTGTCCATGTCGGAATAACCGGCAACCAGTAAGCTGATATGCTGGCGAAGATAGCCACAATCAGGAATCAAGTGGAGTCAGGGACGTCATTTCAACTTTTTCACTAAGCCACTGGGTGCAACAAGTTTCTACATCCATGCGCACGATCCAACGCAGGTCAAGGAGGAGCGAGATCCTAATCTCTATATTCCGACTAGGCAAATGCACAATGAATGGCAGTCATTCACATGTTTGTTGCATGTAGAAATGGGACTGGCAAACGTCGAACGTCGAACGTCGAACGTGCTCAGACATAATCTCCTTGAATATCCGGACTTTGAAAATAATGAGATTTTTTGCTGGTCTTTCACATGTTTATTTTATGTAGATCCTTCATTCGACCGTTTTAGAAATTTGGATTTCAAATAACCCATCTAATGGAAGAAATATTTTCGTTCTTCGGAAAAGCGATGTTATTCGACAGACTGAATTTGCGAAAACGTTCAGAATTCTACAAACTATGAGCATTTAGTTTATCTGACATGTTCATTACCTATAAGCTGATCACTTTTTTTTACTATTTTGGTTTAAGCTATAGAATGATAATGCAAACATATTTGTCCATTAATAATAATTAATATTATTTAACTTATAAGATATATTAATTCACTCTTAAGTTACGATCAATGTAATAAAATGTTGCAAATATTTCAATAGACTATGCGAATTATGCGAGGACCATTTTGGAAATAAAAATTCCGTTCATATTTCAGAAATATATATATAAATAAAGATAATAAATATATGAATACAAATTCAGGATTAAACGCGCTTGCTAAATAACATTCAGACATCAAATCCCTTCAACCATCGAATCTAAGTCAAGCAATTCTTGTCGAGGTATGCAAAATATCAGATAAGAAAAAATATATCAATTATTGTGGATCAAGGATCGTACTGCACCAATCCTAAAGAAGCCATTTCAGCTGCAACATCGATAAGTTTCTGAAAATATTTCAGGGATTTATTTTTACTCAAAACTCATACATACATACATACATACATAGTATAAAAACTATTCATTTGCCATCAATATTTGATCGTAAGTGAAAATTATATCAATTGAACATAGAATTAGCACTTTATTCTGAAACGAATTAATGTAGACGTTCAAATTTTAAGCAGATAAATTGCTTTTAAAATGCCATAAATGTTATATGAATAATATTGCTTATATTGGTTGCATGTAAACTCATTATTACTGATATACATATGCATGTTATTACTGATATTATTTATAAGTTGAATTGACAACAATGTTATTATGACCTCAGCATATTTGCAATTATTTGTGCGGACAGGTACAGAAATGTTGTGAAAGTGTAATTGAAGATTACAAACACCTTTTATTTTATCATAACTCCTAAAATATTGAACTGATCAAATCCAGAATTGGAATCAATAAGTCAATAATTTTTATACACTTATGTTGCACAAGTCATTAAGTACTAAAAGTATTTTAATTATTAATTAATTATTATTATTTAATTAGTTTAATTTTAAAGTTAATTATTTTGTAATTTGAACGTAAATTGAATTTTTACAAAGTGTCTGTAACCTTTCATACGGCCTAAATTAGACGTTAGATTGGCTATCGCCATTTGTCCAGTCGAAAAGAGATTTGACAGAGGTGTGTAACATCATAATATTTTATTAGTTCAATATTTTAGGAGTTACGCTAAAATTAAGAGGTGCTCATAACCTTCTTTCACGCATTGTATAATGCCAGTAATAGTCTTTAGGCAGAACTTGGTTTATTACAATATATGAGTATATCGCAAGCTCAGACTAGATGATTACGACGATAACCGCCCACCTTAACCTTATCAAACCTCAACAGAATGAAAAACATGCCTTTAAACCATACTTTTATCCTTACGATAAGAACAGCAAGAATATATTTTCACTTTATCCTCGGTGATCCTGAAGAGTTCGATGATGGGTATTCCTGTTTCACCGTGGAACAAAGCCCTTGCCATGACCTCTTGACCTTTCAACCTAATGACGTACTCCAACGCTTCGTTTGAGAATGGAACCAGCCATCCATCGGATGCTATTTTTTGAAAATGCATTGAAATTACAAAATCATGATTATAAATTGCAATTCATTTTATAAATTAACTTTAATTGCGAGAATATAATTCAATAATACCGAGGCAAGATTTAATTTTTAATGCGTAATACCAACCCCAGAAGTCAGCTACAATACCTTAGTGTAATTGCATTGGAATAAATATTTAATAATTAAGAGATTCTATTAATATCTCAGGTTATTAATTCTGCATTTGATGATTATTAAATGATGAGACATTGTTAAAACATGAAATGAGTAATTACACTGAAATGGACAGACAGATGCCAATTTGCATTCTATGGCTTGAAGAGGGTAATTTGAAAAATTCGGACTGCAAATTAAATTTATGAATTTTATAACATATATGAACAAATAAGTTTAAGTACTAAAGATGTTAACGATAATAATAATAATAATGATAACGATAACAATAACAATAATAATAATAATAATAAATATTAGTAATAATAATAATAATAACATTACTGAATGCAACAATTAATTTACTAATCTTATTGCAAGTTTTTGCAAACAAGTGCTTAGCATCCATGAATGCAACTTTAAAGAAGTTTATAGCACATTAAATGTATGTAAATTATAGAATATTTCGAGAATTAACGACAATATGCTTAAAAATTAACAATGGCTAACTGAAGTTCCTTCATGTCCTCAACTCTGACCACGTAACTGCCTCCATGATCAACTGCTCTGACGTAGAATAGATCCAGTTCTATGTTCATGACTCTCACCCTCTGGAAGTTGCCCTGGATTCTGGCAATGCAGATGGTACCAACCTCTTCAATTCAATTTGAGGGAATGTTACAAAAAATAATAGTGGAATATTAATTATACTAAAAATTCTAATAAATCAAATAATTAAGTAATGCAAAATATAAGCGTTAATGTTATAAAAAGTCAGTTCGAGCCACAAAATGTGGTAGTGGATATTTGAATTCTAAAGCTTCAGTGGGCCTAGCATCATTCGTGAATGATTTCACGAGTTTCTAGATAAGTTCGTAAAACAAAAACATACAAAATGTGATTAATAAATATGTGAAAGTTTATTACTTGCTGCAGAAATATTCAAACTCAAGTTTCCTTCTTCAACTGTTTCGTACATCACCCTCAGGTTCTCGTTGTAGTTTTCAAATCCAGGAAAGCTTTGGTGAGTCTGTCGTTGCAGGTAAAAATGGATTGGACTGAGTACTTCACAGACCCTGCACAACTCCAAATCGAAGTAAGCCTGACTTGCTAAACAGGAAAATCAAGCAGTTAAAAAAGTCAAGAAATTAATCCACCTTTGGTAATGGCTCCTACATAATGGTAAGTAGTACACAAACAGTTTCTTACCCCAGGCATGTTACGCAATGAATGTAACAAATTTAGAAGACTGTTACAACAAATATGTACGTCTAAATCAATTTAAAACTACCGCGAACTTGATTCGCCGAAAGAAATCGCCAAACGAGTGTACACAAATTCGAGCAAATTGCCAGCCCACCTTTAAGAAAATTGAAATGTTTTAAAAATTTCGCTTTTCAATGCTATATTTAATCTATTGCATTCTAAATTCGAGCTCAGTTCAAATAATAATAATTCTTAAAATTAATTTAAGTAAATGATTTTATTCGTAACAACCATTCAAATAATATTATTCCCGCTAATAATATTACATGTCGTAACAATATACAATTTTGGAATTATGCGATAAAAATATTTAGTGAAACGTGCCTCTTATTATCACAAATGAAAAAATCGAAAATCAGAAAATATTTGATAACTCATCAACTATTATATAATCAACTAATATAATCGACAAAAACTTTGTAAGTGCTTATTAGTATTATTTCTTTATTTTAGCATTTATTGTAAATCGCAAAATCTGTCCAATTTATCTTTAACCTAAATCAAATTTATTAAATTAATTATTCATAATTTATCTAATTATTTAGATACTAAAAATGTTTCGAATCATATTAATCATTTCTAAAAATTGTAGGTCAATGTTCTTTAACAATTTATTTTTTCAGAATCTTGAACTACCTATTAGAGGTAATATTAACGACTATTACACGCACTTAATCAGTCATTTTATTTGAGTAAAACTATTTACTAAATAGTCATTCAGATGTTTTCTCTAATTAGTCACAATTCAACGAGAAATATCATATTGTGATTAGTTATTAATGCGGATTTGCGGTAGCATTTCTTTGAACATATTTGCTAGTCGTTAGAAATGTGTGTTTTCCAATATATTAAAGGATAAACAAATGCAACAATTTTTAATTGAAATTGAACTACATTTAAAATGTTTCAAGCAACTTAAAAATACATAATTTCATCTTATTGGTAATCACTATAGTTATTTTAGTTCGCTTTTGTTAGTTATAGTCATGATAATTTGGTTTTAGTTTTAAATTTTCATATTTTTAGTTAGTTTTAATTTGTTAGGTTTTAGTTATCATGTTCGAATCAATGGAGCTGCAGAACTTGTGAAACTTTGGGTAGGCTAATGGCAATCCATTTCCAACCAGAAACTCAACAAGACAGATGACATTTCTTGTGCTTGCTTCTTTGGCTTGACAATTAAATACAGCATCTGATCTGGGACTGATTCCTTATCTCTTTACTCTGCGTTCTCCAACTCCTTATAAACTGTACGATGTGGGTTTTTCAAATGTGCCCTGAGATTTGCAGTGTTATTCTAAGATATCATTTTACTGCAAATAGCATCGTCTGAGCCATTGGTTTTTACGCGGCATTGAGATTTGTTAGAATCTCCATCGTACAGAAAATACTTTGTAGAATATAAAATTATCAAACATGCGTTCTTATACCAGGAATAGAACCCGGGCTGACAACGTGAAAGGCTGGCATCCTAACCACTAGACTTTGTCCTTTGTTTATTAACGTCCTTCACATATATGGATGATTAGGATGGTGCTCCACAACAGGAATCGAATACGTGCTAACCACTACATAAATTTGGCCCAGTTACGTTTTTTGACGATAACTTTTTATGTACAGAATTTCCATAGGCCATTTTTTCATACAATGTACTGAAACACATTCGATTTACATGCTTATCAATTTTATTGAACTCAGACAAATATTTCGTGCGAATTCCGAGAAAAACTGGAAATACCCGAATTACGTGTAGGAACAAGAAACACTAGGGAGCACAAATTTTCATACTTATTAAAATCAAACCTTTAAATTATTGTTTATATGAAAGTCAATAATGTTTTTTATCTCCTTTCTTAATAATTAACTCTTGAACTCTATTTTATAATGAAACCAGGAAAGGTTTCAAGCTCTTTTCATCCAGTTTCTTCCAGGTCTTATTCAAAGCATCTTTCAGTTCCTGAGCACTGAAATATTGCTTCCCATTGGAGTACACCTCCCCAGCAAGCAGTCTCCTCACGTTTTCAATGGGGTTCAAGTCTGGGGAGCGAGCTGGCCACTTCAGAACCTTCGAATTCCTCTCCTGGAGAAAGGTTTTTGTCACTCTTGATGTGTGTAGCGGGGCATTGTCATGTTGAAAATGGCTGCATCATCTCCAAATTTGTCACACAGCGGAAAGAGGTACTGGTCAAGTGTTTCAACATATTTTAGTGAGTTCTGCTTCACCTCCAAGAAGAAGAGTTTAGATGAACCACGAGAGGAAATGGCAGCCCAGACCATCACTGAGCCACGTCCGAAATTTCTGATAAAAAATGTTTTTTGGGGCCCTCTGATATCGTGCCAATAATATTTGTAGCCATCTGGATCATCCAAATTCAATTTCTTTTCATCTGAAAAAATAACAGAGTCCCAGTTCATCTCAGAACTCACCATCCCTTTTGTCCAGTTTAGCCGGATCTTCTTGTGAGCCTCTGAAGTGGTTGGTGCTGACACTTAACAAACTTCAGGAAACTACTCGTCTTAAGGCAAATGAATACTAACCTCCAAATTTAAGTTATTTTTTAAGTCTCTTGTTGAGCTAAACCCCTTGGAAGCTTCGCGGAGGACAACTCGTTTCTAAGTAAGTAAGTTTATTTATGTAGCGCCATAAGCGTGAGCGTCAGGGGCGCTTAGACCATTTATATAGTGGTGGTGCAAGCTGTGTTTTGAACACGACACGTAACGACTGTTGTTTTACCGTCGTTCGCAGGAACGCTACCCTCTGAGCTAACTTGCACCCCGTGTTTCTCACGTTCAGAAAGTTTTTGTGGTCTTCCTGGATTAGTTTTTGTTCCATAACTTTCAGGATCATTGAAATAACGTCTTATAAACTTTCTAGATCGATTAACCCTCCTAGAAATATCTGGAATTGACAAATTCAAGTCTTTAATGGCCTTTATTTGTCCTTTTTCGATATCATTAAGTCTCTTTCCAGAACCCATCTATAATAACGTAAACTAACAGTACTTACATTACATNATCTGGAATTGACAAATTCAAGTCTTTAATGGCCTTTATTTGTCCTTTTTCGATATCATTAAGTCTCTTTCCAGAACCCATCTATAATAACGTAAACTAACAGTACTTACATTACATAAGTGAGTTTTTGAAATGGAACCATTTATATAGAGCCTTATTATAATAATCAGCTTTTGTGAGTCCTGTAATAAAAATTATTTCCTGGACAGGAAGAGACACCATGCTCAGCGGCGAAAACCTCGAAAAACAACATCAAAGGCATTTATCGATGAAATCCCACTAATATTCAAATTTTACTGCTAAATTTTACTATATATTAATTAAAAATGCGATTTTGTGAATGTTATGAATGATGTTTGGGTCAAAAATCAGCAGTAATTTAATAGATAACTGTTCAAATTTATGCAAAGCACTGTATATCATGTGGAACTACTATGTAAACCTTACTTTGAGCGGGAAAATGGAAGTAAAACAATAAAAGTATAGACCCTAGATAGAATAATCTACATAAAATTTTTTAAATTTAATCTCAACAAATTTAATTTTTAGTTTGTAATTTTTTTTTGTTTATAGTTATTGATCATGTTTTAGTTTTAGTTATGATTTTAGTTTTTTCATTTTTTTAGTTTATTTTTAGTTAGTTTTTTAGGAATTTGTAATAACTTAGTTTTAATATAGTTTTAGTTAACTATGATATTTTAGTTGTAATATAATATATAAACTATAATATTTTAGTTAACTAGTTTTTTTAGTTCCTCATAACTAAAATGAGCTACGGCAATCACCCTCCTGATTGGCTAATGCTTAAGCTGAAAGTGCTTATAATTTAAACACCGACTTTGGTCTAGTGGTTAAGACTTTCCACCTCTGGTGGAATCCACAACTGGATTCGAACTCCGTTGCGGGAGCACCGCCCCCGTCATCCAGCTATGTAATAGGACGTTAATAAATAACATCAACACTGACGCTGTTAATATACTTTATTGTTGATGAAATAGTTTTGTTAATTGTTCTAAAACTATGTTAATTGGTTCTGGGGCACTCGGAAGTTGGTGAGAAGTTGTAGCGAGTAGCTCGTCATGGTGAAGTTGTCGATAGAAACTTTGTTATAGAAAGACTGTAGTAAAGTTCCTTAATTGCTTAAAGTTGACAGTTATATTCAGTTGTTTATTAAACTATTAACTGTTGTTTCAGTTTATTTCCATAATTTTCAGTAATTGTTAATGTAATAAAATGGCCGAGAAGACCAAATTTTATACTGCTGCTTTTAAGCTTGATATTGTTTCCAAAGCAACAGAGGAACTCCAGCTCAAATCGCAAATCTTGCGTAATTCTGGTCTTGGGCCCTAACTATTATACAGAACCCATTATAACTCCATGGCTCTGGCCAGATCTTCTAAAACCACATTGTTTTTCGAAATCTTCAGAACCCATTTTGATAACAACTGGTTATCAAATTTAGCAATTGATTACCTTATGACGTATATTCTGAAGTCTACTAACCTAACTTATATACCCGTAATGGTCAGCCAATAAGCCACAAGAATTGGCATATTCGAAGTAAAAGAATCTGCCGATTCAGAAGCAAACGATTTATTAATGAACAAAAAAGCAATGAAAAATACGATGAAGAATACATTGAATTTGGTTTTATTGAATGCACCTCGTATTCTGAAAAATAAGTGTCTAATTTGCAATAAAACTTTGTCCAATGAAGCTCTAAAACCAACCAAATTGAAGAGGCTTTTAACGACGTGGCGATTTAGTTGGAAAAACCTAAAGTGTTTTTCCAAAGAAAGAAGGAAGTATATGTGAAGTAAACAAAAGTTTGTAAGTCATCAATGATGCCAAATGAAAAACTTCTCAAAGCATCCTATTTGGTGATATTGAGTGCGACTCGAGCTAAGAAACCTCACACTATTGCAGAATATGTAATTCTACCCTCTGCGGTTGACATGTGTGAAACTGTTTTGGGTACTGAATATGATACAAAACTGAAAGGAATTCGTCTGACAGTACATTTGGGAGAAGAATAGAATACATGTCAGGTGACATTAAAGCTCAGTTAGTTGACAGACTGAAACAAGGATATTTTGCAATATAAGTCGATAAATGAAAGCACTGACATAACCAAGGAATCACTACTGCTAGCCTATATGCGATACTTTTGGGAAGGAGAAATGGCAAAAGATTTTCTGTTTTTGCAACGCCTTCCAGAACTGGTGAGGAGGTTTTCAAAGTGCTTCGCAATTTCCTGACACGGTCAGGTCTTTCATGGAATCAATGACTGGAAAGCATTCCGGTCTTATGGAAGAAAGATGCACCCAATATATCAGCAACATATTGCATGATTCAACGAGAATCGCTGGCTTTGCATCGCAAAACAAGCGGTTAAATTTGGCTTGGAAAGCTTCCCTATTTGGCAGATATATTCAACTTAATGAACTGAACTCGTCACTTCAGGGAAGAGATTCAAACATTTTGAGAAGTCATGACAAGGTAGCAGCATTCGAGAAGATCAGTGCATGGAAAACGAGAATTACCAACAAATTTTTGACATTCCAACCTTGGATGAATACATAAACAACAACTCGTCAATCAATGCTGATCTGTTAGTTTACGATGTCAGACAACATTTGGACTCATTGGCTGAACATTTTGATGAATACTTCTTGAATGATAAAATTGAGGATTATGATTGATCGGCAGCCCTTTTGATGTTGAAATGAGTGAGCTCGCTGGACGCGAACAGGAGGAATTAGCTGAATTGTCATGTGATAGAAGTTTAAAAATTCACTTTAAACAGCAATCGCCTTCATCTTTTTGGCTGAGTGTGGCTACAGAATATCCATTGTTGTCCCACAAGGCTTCAATATTTTATTACCCTTTGCGACATTGCATTTGTGTGAAAATGCATTTTTAGCACTTGCTAATATGAAGTCTAAGTTCAGATCCAAACTTGCCGTTGAAAGTGACTTTGCATGTGTCTACCCAAAATAGCACCAAGAATTGACAGTATGTGGCAAAGCAAAACATTTTTTGCATTTCAATTGTCTTCTCATTTTAGTTTTGTTTGCATATTCATAAAATGTTTGATGTTCATAAAATAAAATAATTAAATTGTAAGAATTTTTCCTTTATAACCTTTTCCTTTACTTGTGTCCGCGATCTTTGCCTAGAAATGAAAAAGGGTCCGTGGTCCATATACATATATGTATATGAGACGATCAACGAAATTGATTTATCATTTGATTTACTAAAGACGTCTATAATGTAGGAAATCTTCCTTGTCCAGAAATTAGATTAATGACAAAATATCAACTTAATTAAACCCCTTAGCTCCGCATTTTTGATGGCAATTAAGCAGAATTACGTTACTTTTGCAATAAAATAATGATTTTCAAACATATTTGTATATTTGTTTGAATTTTTAAATAATATTTTTAAAAATAAATTTTAATATGCTTAAGTAAATATTTAGTCGTAATCAACATTCAAAACTTTTGAGATGATTTATCATGCAGATTAGATCGAACCAAGTCGACTCTCGCTGAAAATCTTATCGTTATTGTTTATTTAAAAAGAGTGATCCTTCGTGAATAATTTCTTTACGTTGAAATTTCGTCTAGGAAGCATCAGTTACAAATCGCTTGTTAAATGGACACCGAGAATAGGAAAACGAAAATCGGAGTTACTGAATGCTGTTGGTCAAATTGCCTTAAAAAATGGAATGGTTACGAGTTAATCTGTGGAACTTGCCCAATTTGTCTTAATGAGTTTAATCTTTCGAATTTGGCATGTCTGACTGCATATAAACATCCATTCTGTAAAGCATGCATTGCTGAATGATTGCAGTAAGTTTTGCTTATTTCTTAAAAGTGCTTCCTATAGTTATAAATATCAGATTATTTCTTACAGTTTAATTTAATTAAATTAATTTAAAAAAAGAGGATTGTCCATTATGTAGAGCTGCAATTGCAAAAAATACAAACAATATCCTCAGAATTTGGTAATGGAGGGACATTGGGACTGCCTTTTGCATGAACATAAGTTCATCGAGAAGTACTTGACAGAATTGCCACACTAAAGAATGGCAAAAATTTGTGCAAAGTATGTTCACGTTAACGTATGGCTATAACGTTGAAGGAAGCAAACAATTGATCCTGGATGCTGTCAAAGAACAAGGCAGGTTGTTGAAAGAGGAAAAAGGATATATTGCAGTTGGAGGACAAACCCAAGTTATCATATCGTGTTTAATACCTCAATTTTCAATAAGACTTATCACTAAGAGAGACCCCATCGATGCGCTCAATGAGTACGTCGACACGGTTGTTGCACATTTGAACGAGCAGTTTCAAGCATGTTGGAAAGTTACACCCCAGCTCTTTCCAAAGAACCTTAATGAATATATTTATGTTCGCAACTTTGAAAATTATGAGGCGACCCTGATTCTGTGTAGCTTCGATCAATCACAATTGGAAACTTTCCGTGATGTTAAGAAACAAAAGGAGATCGCAGCGTTGAAACGATGCAATTTCGACATATCCCATTTCAGGCAGCTAAGACATAGTTTTGTGAAGCTAGACCTCAACAAGTTATGTGCAACTCCTGCACAAGAACAAGAACGTGCAAATTGTTGTTGTAAGCAGTTGAGTAAGAATTTCTTATTTAATAACGTAGATTAGACCTGAATTTGTTTTTCTAATAAATTGTGGCCTATCAGTTAAGAAATCGTAACGAAATATAACCCTAACTTTAGTTTTCTTGAAAATCCGTTTAAAATACCAAAATAAAAAATATTCAACTTCAAAAATTCATGTTGTTAAAAGGGGATCCCCAACGAATATAATAAAAAATAGAAACATAATTTTTGATAAATTTATGTATAATTCAAAGAATCACATTATGTAAAATAATGTACATCTAGCGGAGACCTTTACTAGATTTAAGATTTGAATGAGTATTCTGATAAGTGCCATAGTGAGAGGCGGATGTCCTAGCTAGTAAAACATGTGGGAATGCTGTAGGAGTGGAAATTTATTTATTTGCTTAAAGTCTGTTGCATAACTAGAATGATTTGGACTTTTTTAGACATGGAAGGGAAGACCTGAGTATTTATCAATGTTAGTTTAGTTCTGAAATCAATTTGTTTTAATTCATATTCTTGTTCTCAAAATAATTTAAGTTATAATTCTAGTTCTCGTGAAAATTTTAATTCTTATTTTAGTTCTAGAAAATTCATAATTTTAGAATTTAACAATGTAAACGTAGTTCATTTCAAATTGAAATAATATTTTATTCATAAGATTTCACTATTAATTTGTAAAGATGCAAGCATCTCCAAAGACTTGTGCATCCATCTTCCACTTGTCATTATTCCGCATAAAGAGAACATTCTTTCATCAAATGATTGAGAGGCAGGAGCAGAAACAAGATCCTCTGCTATTTTGGACAATTTTGGATATGTTCCTTCTCGTTTGATCCAAAATAGCAATATATTGTAATAAACGATGGGGCTTAATTTATGTCGAGTTTATTATTGGATTTATTCAGCAAGTATTCAATTAACAAGTGAGTGGTATTACCTGTAAATATCACGCTTACGTAATAATCCTGCTGCCAGTTATTGTGTAACGATCAGTTGCTGTGATTATTTGCTGAATAGGAATGTTCTTCAATGTCAAGTGTTTTTGTGTGCTCCGAGATTCTGTGAGATTTCGTGAGATATTGTGTGATCTTGTGTGATGTTATAATCTTGATCAGCGAACATAGAGGTAGTTCTAGAAAGATTCTAAATACAACAATAAATTAATGAATAAACTTAATTACAAAAAATACTTAATGGCATTTCGCAGGGTTATAACAATTTCTATACATTGCCACCAAAGTCACTATCAAAAATAAATTGTCATCATGTCTATACAAAGATTGTGGTTTATTTGGTTCACTAATGTATCTGAGGAAGTGAGGGTTGCGGATGTGCTAGCTACATCTGGTAATGGATTAAAACCAAAAGAATTAGGGTCCAAATTATTTGAGAATCGCTTCCTTTAATCCCGCAGTAGCTGGCGACATAGTGCCCTGGAAAGTGTTTCTGAGCCTGCATTCCCTCTCACATCCTAGAGCTCGCGCAACAAATGCATCAAATCTAGTTCGGCAGCGTTTCATGTGGCTTCATGGAGAGAATCATTAGAGCATGGTGCCGAGAACGTCTCTCCTTTAAGAAGAGCAAGGTTCGCCGGCACACCTCGAGAGCTCCAGTAAGTTTTCCTCTTTCGGAAACTTTTTTTGGAAGTATCGCTTCCAGCACATCCACATGGACCTTGTAGGACCATTACCAGCATCCAATGGCCAGTCACATCCTGACAGTCGATCGTTTCACGAGGTGGTCCGATGCTATCCTGCTCGCTGACAAGTCAACCGGGTCAGTCCTGAAAAACGTATTCTCTGGATGGGTAGCCAACTATGGGAGTACCAGAGACCATCGCCACCGACAGAGGATGCCACCACTTTTTGGAATAAAATCAGCAGGATACTTGGGGCAACGATGTGGAATGACACACTGCTCTTAAGTTATACTTAAAAAACAGTGATGTTTCCACATTATTTGGCAAAAGTCTCACCCTCTCCTTTTGAATGCATTTCGCCATTTTGAAATAATACATAAATTAAGTTGGATAATCCAGACGGCTTAAAATAATATTGGCATGAGGTCAGAGGACCTCCAAGTCATTTTTAAAATGAAAATTTGGAGATGGATCCATTACTGCCTGGACTGCTGTTTCCTTCTCTTGATTCCTCAGAGCTGGTGGTCTTAGAGGGAAAGCAGAATTCCTCAAAATATGTTGAAACTTTGAGCAAGTACTTCCTACACCTGTGCAGCAAAATCCAAGTTAATAAAGTTATTTTTCAGCAAGATAAGCATCTCAAAAGTCACAAGGTTGAAGGTTGGCCGAATGGCAACAGTCGTAATGTGTCGTGTTCGAAACCCAGACTGCCACATCCCTTGGATAGGGGCCCTTTATAAATGGTTAACAAAAAAAGCGCCTCTGACGCTATGCATATGGCGCTAGATAAATGAAGTACATTTGCATTCCAGGAGAGGAATATAAAAGTTTGGAAGTGGTCTGCTCGCTCAGCAGACTTAGGTCCGATCGAAAATATGTGGGGATTGCTTGTTAATAAAGTGTATTGCATCTCATGCAATATTCTGAATTCGAGAAACTGGAAAATGCTCTGGAGAAGGCATAGAGAGAGCTGGACAAGCAGAATCCTTCATCAACAAACCCTTCAAATCAATAACAATCGACTTCAGAAGGTAATTAAAAGAATTGTGATAACACACTTTATTAACTTTATCTATTTTATAATTTAAAAGTTTGTTTGATCCTGATAAACAAAGATTTTTGCTGTGATATGATGGTCACTGGTTTTCAATGTTTTGCGCATTTTCAGTTTTTTAAATAAATTATAGAAATTTTATTAACAATTAAATTATGGACGCAGTAAAAATTAACCCAAAATTTAACAAAATAAATAAATACGCGGATAAATGTTTTGTCTAAAGGTACATTCAATACATGGTCCATTTAGTCTCCGCTTTCCAATACCAAATTTGAAAATCATACACAAATTTAGAATTTTATAAATATTAAACTATTATTATTGATTTTATTATATTAACGTTAAATACATTGAGAAATATTATTTTGTTGTTTTTTTAAATTTTTTAGTTTTTTGTTATCATTAATAACAATTAAGGGTCACAGATCTAAACAATCAAGTCATCGATCATTCAAAGTTTTGCGCGATGCCTCGTAAAACTGCAGCTCCTCAGCAAAGCGATAGTAATTTGTTGCTCAGATATTGCAGAGAACAAGATTGTGTAGGACTGGCAGTGAAAGTGGAGGCCCAAGAAAGCATGGAAACAAATTGCCCAATTTGTCTTATTTCATTCGAATCAGGCACAAGAATAATCAGGCTGAACAAATGTAGACATGTATTTTGTCCGATTTGCATAGATGAGTGGAAGAAACAGTAAGTGAATAGTTAATTCTCTGATTTCCCCTGCCAAACACTTTAACATCGTTTAATATTTTATATTAAACACATTTTCAGAAATAAAGGATGCCCAGTATGTAGGCAAGGTTTTACTGATTTGATTGTTCTCAATAAGCCTATAACTCTTGAAATGAATTGGGACGATTTGAGTGCTCATAGACTATGCTTTGTCGGCGATCATCCACTCGTCGTGACTTACTTATCTGATTTCAACTCTGAATGGGAAGACTTCCTTAAACATATGATCTCGCTGCTAAAAAATGGTGACATAAAAGGAGCTGAATATTTGAACTTGAGCAAGTACAAGAAGAACCTGGTGACAAAATCACAGAACTTCATTGTTATAAAGTCAAATGAGGACAAATTATGGGTTATTTTTTGCTGTTTGTTGCCCAATTTATCGATAAGACTTGTAATCACAGAGAACGCTGAAACCGGGGTCAAGGCCGACGACGAATATGCCGATAAAGTCGTTGGATATTTGAACACACAGTTTCAAGCATGCTGGACAGTTACAGCTCAACTCATGAACTCCACGTCATTGGATCATATTTTTGTTCGCAGATTCAAAAACTACACCGCTCGTCTGCTTCTCAGCGGCTGCACTAAGGATAGCTTGGATAACTTTCACAACGTTCCCATGAAAAGTGAGCTTAAAATGTTGAAGAGGTGTAATTTCGACGATAATCAGTACGACCAATTGAGGAACGAGTTTCCGACGGTGAAAGTTTCCGTCTTGGAATTATTGAAAAATGACCAAAGTGTGAAGTGTTCTTGTAAGCGTAATTAAACGATTTTTTGCGAATGCAAATTTCAATTTTGTTTCTTAGATAAAATCGAAAAAACTATATAGCATTTCAACGTCTAGTATATTACAATTATTTAAACAACAATTTAATAAAATAGTTTTGATTAAACAAGTATGATGCTATAGGGCAGGGGTGCTCAACTGGCGGCCTGCAGGCCAGATCCGCTTCATAAATATGTCCCAGTCGACAATTAGGTTTTTTGACGATAACTTCACAGAACACAATGTATATTAGATTCATAGCTCATCAAATTTTTTGAATTCAGATGATTATTTGTTCCGAATTTCTCAAATTTTAGCTTGTTTTTTAAGTCTTTTTTAAAATGTTTTCAAGGAACATATTGATTTTATAAAATCTGTAAAGGTCTAATGTGAAACAGTGGCGCATCTAGGATTCTAATCCCTTCAAAAAAAAAAAATTGCTAAACAGAAAAAAATAATGGATAATATTTTTTTAACTGGTTTTAATTATCGGTATCTCGATATTTAAATATTATCGGCATAACATTAGAAAAATCATCTCTGAAAAGATAAAAAACCTAAGAAAAAAAAGGTCTTAAAAAATCAAACTAGATGGTTGACGAATGACTGTTACAAAAGCAACTTCAGTACTTTTTGCTTTTAAAGTAACTTTGAAATGTTGAATTTTTACTTTTAGTTGAGCATTTTTTAACACATATTTTTACTTAAGTAAATTTTAGAGATGTAACATGTACTTTTACTTAAGTACTGGACAGCAGTACTTTTTACAACATTGTGTTATGTTGTGATATGGATATACTTGCACATAAGTCAGTACCTGTACTTGTACTCGTACTTGGACCTTCATAACTCGCAGTTGTACTTAGACCCCGGTCACATGTCTAGTTTCTAATTTGTGTCTTTAAGAAGCGATCTGCCCGTGTAGGCCAGCACCCCAACAACCAGCTTTCCAACGAGGCGATAGAAGCCAAGAAACGCTGCCGACCCATGGAGCGTCTATATCGCTTCAAAAGAACCGGTGCTGCCAAACAAGCATACAAATACGCAAAGGAAGCTGCCAGGCTGGCCATCCTCAATTCTAAGGCGTCTTCCATCAAGGAGGAGCTCAGCTCCAATGTTAATCCATGTTCCATATGGCGCTAACTTCACAGAATCTTGCATAGTCGCCCGCAACAGCATTATTCTGATGCTGAGTGCCAGTCTCTCGTCGCTTAGTTCATTACTTTTTTCATCTCGAAAATCGCCAACATTCATCAATCAATCACCTCGCTTCATCGTCCACCTCATCCTTTCCACCCAGGCAGTTCTCAGGCACGTCCCTCTCAACATTCCCGCTCATCTCTCCGATAGAAGTCCTGAAGGCCATTTGTGCATTGCCCAACAAAACATCTCCTCTTGACCCTCTCCCAATTCCATACTAAAAAATACTCCCCTATCCTATTCCCCATCCTTTCCAAACTCGCCAACCTTTCTTTCAGCACTGGTGTCTTCCTCTCCACCTTCAAGAGCGCTCAAGTCCTCCCCCTATTAACTACTGCTAGAGAGACTCATTCTTCCCAACATTCGTCCTCATATTACTAACTCCCTTAATTTCTCTCCCTTGTAATTTGCCTATAGACCTGGTTTCTCCATAGATACCACCCTCTCGCACATCTTCAACAATCTTTCCAACATATTTGGAAATCGTAACTGCGCCGTCATGGTCGGCGGCCTTTGGCACTATTAACCACCAAATAATTGGATAGACTCCACTCTGATTTTGGCATTGACGGTCTTGCCCTCTCTTGGCTTCGCTCCTACCTTTCCATCAGATCTCAATACATTAAACTTGGCGATCACACTTCCCCTCTGCTGCACTCCTTGCCGGGGTTCCCCAGGGCTCTGTCTTAGGACCCCTGCTTTTCACGACCTCACCCCTGTCCGACATATTAGGTTGGCAACTAAGTTCCCGCCGTTTTTTTACATTGTAACATTCCGCAAAATATATTAACTGTCATATGTAGTTAACTGCAATGATACTTTTTAAAGAAAAGTATTGGTTGGTAAGGCATAGAAAGTATAGAAATATTGTTATTATAACCGCATTTATTTATTTATTTATTTATTTATTAAACATCAAACTGAAGGGTCCTTGAGACTACTAACACAAGTCTGTACAATTTACATACAAAAAGAACAACACAAGGTCCGAATGTCAGGATAATCAGGTGTATGTTAAGAAATTATTAAAGTCAAAGTCGCGTATTAGCGCATTAAAACGAGATATTGTATTTGAGTTCAAGACCTCATTGGGCAGCGCATTCCACGGTTTAACGATCTTATTGCAGAAAGAATATTTGGCAACGTCTGTTGAAAATTTACTGCATCGAAGTTTAAAACTGTGCCCTCTCGTGCCTGGGTAATCCTGGACGAGTAACAGATGCCCCAGGGGGGAGTCCACAAAGCCATTTAATAATTTGAAACAAAATGTTAAGTCAGCCAGAAGGCGGCGTCTCTCCAGGGTCATAAGTTTAAGATGCCTTAGTCTTTCCATGTAGGGGTATTTAGCAACTGATGNCAACTGATGGAATTGATTTGGTGAATCTTTTTTGTATTTTTTCAACTCTGTCAATTAGATATTTGTGATGAGGGTTCCATACTGGTGAACAATATTCAAGAATTGGTCTGACGTATGCGCAAAAGGCTAGCTTTAAGACATCCTGGTCCCTTGAGGAGAAAGAAGCCCTGATTTTTGCGATAATTTAGAGAACAATTTTTAAAATGGTATCTACATCAACCAAATAGGAGATTATATTATTAGGATTTGTATGACGACTTGTTTTTATAAACATGTTTTTGTAAAAAAAATGAAGAGGCCGCTGTGCATAGGCAAAATATGGAGTAATTACATAGTGTACTGTACTTGGCCTCTCACGATGGCAGCACGGAATCGAATCCCGTTGCGGGAGCACCGTCCTAATCATCTAGCTATGCAACGGACGTTAATATACAATTATTTTTTTATTTAATATATGTATTTGGTTTCAATTTATTTAAAGGTAAAATATGTAAACGGTTTCGGGAGTGAATTAATTGTCTCCAAAGTTTAGAAAAAGAGTGGAAAAGTGAATTCCATATAGACAAAACAAATCTTCAAGCCGACGATGTCGTCCGGAATGAGGGTTATCTTTATGCATTTTGAGGGCCAATAACATCATGGACAATGCATCGCAGGATGTAGAGGTCTCGCACGAGTTGAGGGAGGGTTCGTTTGGTTACATATTTTTCAAGTCGTGTTTGTAGACATTCGTCGGACTGATTATGCTTTAAAATGATGACAATGCATTGCAATGGTCATAATTTATACTATCTATTAAACGAATGTGCGGTGCTAATGAAGTTGCAATTTACTGTTTGTTGCTCCACTTTGCTGCCAGAAATGAGAGAAAATTGATATATGCAAACATTAACCTTTCACCTTTTTGTTTTTGGATTAGAATTTTTTGTGAGCTTGCAAATACATTTTATAAAGTTGGATAACTGAATAAATAAATAACTAAAAATGGATAACTGCAATGTAACTTAGCTTGTTGGAATTGAAATGTTTCTTGATCAATCCACAAGCCACAATAGGTAAACTTGAGACCAAATTTATTTTCAAACAGTTAACTTAAACGGACAGGAAAAGGTTGGAGTAAAAGATTTTGAACTGCTTAAAGTGCTTGGAACAGGAGGTTAGATTAAATGATAAAAATTATTTTCTTAATGAGTAGAATATTTTGCACATACATATTTATGCATGTGGAGCCAATTTATTCTTTTGTGTTAAAATGTTGCTCCCTTATCAAATGAGTTAGCTTAGTAATAGACACTCTTGAGAGCTGCTAAGATTTGAACCCTTAATGCCGCACTAAAGCAAAAGCCTTTACCATACCTTGGCTACCATCACCAGAATAGGTAATAAAATAGCTTTATTTGCAGCCAACTTTCCCATTGCATTACCACATCAATGTTTAATTCATTTTTTTTGTGGCACATTGTAATGATTTATATTATTTCCCATGTTGATTTGTACTAATAACGTATATAATTAATTATAATAATATTATAAATATAATTGAAATATATTATTTTATTATTAATATTGTTAATTATTTAATAATATATATTATTTGATAATTACAATTATTATTATTATATATTTAATAAAGTTAGTTTTTATTAGTAATGTTTCTGGGTATTAATAAAATTAATTAATGATTGGGAAGTTTTTTCACAAATTTTTCAAAGGTTGTTTGTGGTTTGGGTTTGAAATATTTGTGGCTTATGGTTATTGGGTGCCCCAACAAGAATCTTTTCACTCAATTTTTGATTTCAGCCTATGGGAAGGTATTCCTGGTCAGGAAGAATGGAGGTCCTGATGAAGGGCGCATGTATGCCATGAAGGTCATTTAAGAAACTTACAATGTTCTTTTATGATGTTTTGTTAGACCTTACTGTTATTATACTATTACATTCCTATCAATAATGTTATTTGCTGGGTTCATTTTGTCATTTATCCTATATCAATTACCCAAGATGGTGATGTGTTTACTGTGATGACACCAGAAAGATTATGGTGATAGAGGTCAATTATGTTAGTGATAACATACTCAGGTGCTGAAGAAGGCTCGGATAATCCAGAAAAAGAAGACAACAGAACACACCATGACAGAGAGACAGGTCCTTGAGGCAATCAGGAGGACCCCGTTCCTTGTCAACCTGCACTATGCCTTTCAGACTGATGCCAAACTCCACCTAATCCTTGGTGGGTGATGTTTATGTTGAAGGGCAAGACAATGATTAGGGCACTGGTGTTAGTAGTGATGATTGTTGATGCTTTTTTTACATACTGTGTTTCCTCAAAAATAAGCTCTACCCCAAAAGTAAGCCCCAGCATGAATTTTCAAGGTGCTTGTAATGTAAGCCCTACCCTGGAAATAAGCCCTAATTAAGAATGTCAGCTGACATTTATATTAGTATCATAGGCATGGTTCATTGAATGAGCATGGTGAGCAGTTTCAAAGTTTAGCAGGAAAATATTTGTTTGAGGCTCTAGACTTAACTATTAAGGATATGAATCTCTTTATTGCATCCCTAAACAAGTTCCAACATCCATTTACAGAAAGACATCTCTGAAATATCCAGTTCCAATCCTGCATGTAAACATTGATTGTTTATGAGTTCAAAATTTCCTCTTCTATAGTCTCTAAAAAGTGTGGTTGGATTGACTGATTGCCTTGCAGATGAATCGAATGTGATTGTGGTTTAATCACTTGTGGCAAGGGGACTGATATCCTCTAGTGAAGATGTAAGAAGCTTGTCATTTGAGAGCATGAGATCAAGTGTGTGATCTTGTCTGGTGACAAAATTCACAAATTGATATAGGTCAATTTCATTGAAGAAATCCATGAAGAGACTGTAGATTTTGTTGTTTGGTCAATTATGATATTCCCGGTCAACATCAAGAAGATTAAAGTTGCTGAGCAGAACCAGATGGTATTTGATATTGCATAGAAATAAAAATAATAGGAAAAAATTGCATAGGAAAAGCCTGGAATAAGCTGGAAACTGACTTTATAAGAAAAGTAACTTTGTCGATGGATAAAAGATATTTTTAAATATTAGAGAAAAATGGAAATATGATTTCACAGTAAATAACTGTTTCAGTTTCAGTTTTTGTTGTTTTTACTGACTTTTGACATTTACTTTCTATCTTGTTTTTTGTACTGCAAAAACACAATTTTGAGATTTTTTAATAAGTTTTAAAACAATACTTCATCAAATTTAACACATAACTTTTGAAGCATTAATTACATATCATACTAAAATTTGAGCAATTTTCACATATTAGGCAAGATATCATCAAAAATTGGTACTGGGTGTAAGTGGGTGTATGTACTACCACTTGCTTTGTGAGGTGGCCAAAGAGGTCTGCTAGCCTGCCAGCACTCATCATGTTAAAGACTTGAAGAACTTTGTTTGCAGAGAGAAGAATAGATCAAATAATGATTCTTTCAGGGATGACTACTTATCTCCAGACTCTTGATATTGTGATTAGCAAGCCATTCAAGGACCAAAGTTTTATGTAATTAGTAGCTTACCAGCAATTATTTCAAAAATAATCAGCAGTTCAAAACAATCACTTTAATGCAGTTACTGAAAATGTCGTGATATCTACTATTTGTCTGGTATATTTGCAAATATGGTGTCTGTTAACTTTGTTGCTGCTGCATTAAGGGTGGACAAGTTCTCATTAGGCAATGTTCCTCTATCACCGGCAATAGGAACTGCTTCTGTTCTTCTCGAATTGTTGTTTGTTGAATAGAACTCCATTGAACTCTTGAATTAAGGCCATTCCTTGCTCGGCTGCATCTTTGATGACTTTCAAACGTCTAACTTTCCACTGACCAACAATGTAGTCAATGCCATTGTCCCACATATGAGCACTGATGATATATTCAAAGCTGTGAAAAGCAGCCTGATGTGTTGTGATACAAAGTTAAACAGCTGTTTCTGTGGTAGTATGGTCTTGAAGGCAATGCATCAAGGATGATCTGTTATTACCTTGTCAAGTGTTGCAATCATGGCTGATTTCATCTCAGGTGACACTTCTGAATCAAAAGAATGTTAGACCAAGTAGGACTTCACTTAAGTACACAAATGTCTAGAGAATGACTTAATATAGAAAGTTCAGATGTCAATTGAACTCCAATATTCACCAAATCTCTGAAACAACTTTATGTTTGATCCACTAGGTGGTCCGGTCCCATCGGAGTTTCAAACACCTTTGCAAGGTGCAATGGTACCTAACTCCATCCCTAACCCTACCCCTACCTAGAACCCTAACCCCATCTCATGAACATGGAAATCTATGCTTAACTGACAAAAGTTGTTGCTTGTGAATTGGCTTTTGTCTGTCACTTCTCCAACCATCCACCATTAATGTTGAACTTGTGTAATCCTTGGGTTTCTCAGGTTTGTTAGAGAACTTTAAAGAGTGATTTCATTTCTTCTTTCTAGTACCTTCTTCATTGTTCATCAATAAAACAAAAAAATGTTGAAGGTAAAAAGAAGGTGATGATGGTTATTAAGCCACGAGATGCTTTTGTTCTTCAAAAATGTTACGTCTACTAGTTTGTTGAACAGCTAACTAGTTCTTAAATATTAAACCAGTTAGTAAATTATAATTTTTAATAAATTATAAAAATGTTATTACAGACTTCATAAATGGAGGTGAGTTATTTATGCACTTATCACAGAGAGAAAAGTTCACTGAGTATGAGGTTCAGTTCTACTCTTCTGAAATTTCATTGGCCTTGGATGCATTGCATAAGGTAGCCAAATTAATTATCATGATATATTAATATGTTATTAATATTAATTATTAATTAATAAATGTCATATTATTATGTCTGTAATGTGATGGTTGTTATGTCATGGTTTCCATACAATGTCTTGAAGGTTCAATTTGCTTAAACCCTTGTATGTTACTTATATTAATAAAATAAAAATAATTTTAAGTTATATTTAAGTTATAATAATAATAAGTTAATATAACGATGACAAGGTAATGGATGAATATTTGATATTAATTTGGGGCATAAGATATTTTGTCAGCAGCCAGTGGTTATGATAATCAAAAGCTCACCGAATGCAGAACAATTACTTTGATTGATCAATACAAATTAATTTGGTCATGGTAAGTTATTACATATTTATTATCAGTGGTTATGGCAATTATTTCAGCTGGGCATAATATACAGAGACATTAAGTTGGAGAATGTTCTGCTGGATTCAGAAGGGCATGTGGTTCTCACTGACTTTGGACTCAGCAAGGAGTTTCTGCCCACTGAGAAGGTTGCTATTATTAAATGACAATGTGATAAAAATTACAACTGACTAACATATTTGCCAATATTTGTGATATTAATTCATATATATGCTCAAGTAACACAATACATTGGATCCTTTATAGAACTGACTTGTTAAAAACTAATGTAAAACCTTTTTCTTTTTGTTGTATGGGAAGCCAAAGTATTTTGGTTGCCTTCTTCTTCTGTCAATATTTCTATGTTTCTTTAAAAAAATCACACAATTGAGATGTTGTGGTTTCCATGCCTTTACTACTTAAGCTTTTTTTTTTATATAAATGTGAGTATTTTTACTTTTCGGAGTTATTTATTTATTTATGTCAACAAAATGAAGGGTCACCAATGGCCACTAACATAAATTTGTAGTTCTATAAACATTAAGTGAGAAAATAGAGTGATATAAACAAGGAATAATTGCAATCATTTAATTAAAAGATGCTTATTAAGGTCGATGGAAGAAAGTCAAGATTGGAATTGTGTTAAGGAGCTGATGACAATGTGGTTGATGAAGAAATGTAGCCTATGAGTGGTGGAGCATTTGTTTGGCATAGGTGGAGTGAGTCATTTTATAAGTATGAAAGTTTTTAATTGAAGAAACTTTCAAATACTACCACATGCAAAACCAAATAAGTCATTATTTGTTTCTTATGTCAGTGTGTTGAGAATTGAAATAGTAGCACACATCTGCAAATTCAGTTTTGTAAATGATAATAATGGTTATGTAGCACTCCGAATGTAGTTAGAATATTGCATCAGTTACATTAAGTGTAACTTTTTTTTTAACTACGTTAACTATGGTAGATTGCAACAAATATTTTCAAGTTTTGGTTTTCTCTGAGCCTATTCCTAGGCAAATTCATGGTTTTATTAAAAAGCCGTTATGTCGCAACATGAGTGGTCAAAATTGGATGAAAATGCAGACTTTGAAACTTTGTATTGTCAGTGGTCTTCCCAGTATAGAAAATGAATAATATTGTAGACTTTCAAGCAGTTGTTGGAAATGAGGCACCGCACTTCCACAGCCAAAACTCACAGTTGCAACAAATTAAAGGTTTGACAACAAATTTGAGAGAAAATGAATGTGTATTGCAAGCAGACTTTTCAGAAAGCTTCAATGCTAAACAGCAAAAAGACAAAGTTAGCTTACTGGGTAACAATGCAATCAGTTTACACACTTCTGTTACGACCACAATGGAGGGCACTAGTAACTAGTAAGCGATGAATTGCATCATGCGAGTTTTTTGTGACTGCCTTCAATCTTGCTATTTTCAAAGTAGCAGCATCAGAAGGCCTGAGTATTAGGGAACTGCATATGTTCACAGATGGAGCTGTTGTTTTTATTAACATCCATTACATAAGTAGATGATTAGGAAGGTGTTCCCATGATGGGATTGAAATCCCTGCTGCCGTGGGAAGAGGCGAAGTCTTAATCGTTAGACCTTGCGGGAGCACTGACAGATGGAGCTGGATTTCCTCTATTCATAAACCTGCACTATGTCAGGCTAATGGTGTATCCTGTGTTGATTTCTCAGTCATTAGTCCTTTCCTTTCTGTTCAGGTTGCACAACATTTTCTAGAACAATCTATTGATTTTAAAACTGTTAAGATCTTTGAATCAACAACCAGATCCAATAGCATTGCCAGAGTTGCCACTTGTCATTGAGATAGAAAAATATTTTGCAGTTGACTATGTTGCAACATTTTACATGGGTTGTGTGTTGAAGACAAGTGACAAGCCTGGCTTGTGGCACATGAAATTCCTACATCATGTTGCAAAGAATTTTGAATTCATTTTCAAATGGCCAAGAGCACCTGAATTTGCTGAAGTTCATGAAAGTGGTTTTTTGGACAGCATTACTAGAGGATGTGGATGGCTTCAAAGTGCCAAATCTACATAAAATCAATGCTGCATTTGCTAAAATTCAACAGTAAACAATTCTAACTAAGCAAATAAATTACTATATGCCTTCAAAACAATTTTGATTTTTTTTTCACAGCTTACCTATTTAAAAATGTTACTTCAGTTATGTTTTTATGTTGTGTCAGTTAAGTTGAATTGTTATACTACATAATAGACTTTTGAATTTAAACATTGAAACTGTTGTGATTATAATATCATGCCTTTTTATGAAACAATGCAATGTCGCAATATTGGCTTAAAAACATAAATTCAGAGAAATTTATCATTACGTACTATGATATAAAATGGTGGGTAAAAATGTTGCATCAGTTACCTGATATTTTTAGTTGTGATATCTTAACAAATAACTGGACAATGATGCCAGAAAGTTTTTAATTTTGATGGAGTCACAATGCTACGTTTTCATCAGATTTTTGCGTCAGATTGTTAAGGTGGAATTCACCGTTATTCTTATCGTCTAATTGTAGTTTTTGTTATTATTTTTATGTTAATAAAAGTGTAATTATCGTTGTAATTTGAATTAAAAATATTGTAAATGTTAATCTCATATTGTTGCATACTGGGCATTGAAATAGTTTGTCACTTTTTAATTAAGACAACTTTGTGCCATTTTCCTGGGGTTTCTTGCTGTCTTGTTTTGCTTCTTTTGCAAGTCCATTGCCAGCTGGCTGAGCATTGTGCATCTATCTTAGAGTCTTTGGTTTCATGTTTTTTTCATTTACTTGAGCATATAAGAATTGTAAAATATTATGCATAATTTTATCGTTTCAATGATAAAATGTTGGAACATTCATAATTATCAGTGTTACCAATACAATACTAATCTAGCTTCAGAAAACCTATTCCTTCTGTGGCACGGTTGAATATATGGCGCCCGAACTCATATCCTGCGGCAAAGAGGGACATGATTATGTGAGTTGAACAGGTTGTAATTATTCTTATGATATTAATGTTACTTATTAATATCAAGCACTTTCATCATGTTATCATGACCTTTATGATATTTGACATGGTATTTGCTAATAAGGAAATTTGTTTATGAGTGTCTCCTAATCAAGGCTGTAGATTGGTGGTCATTGGGTGTCCTGATTTTTGAACTTCTCACTGGAACCTCACCCTTTACTGTGGAAGGTCAGGATAATGGGCAAGTGGAAGTTGCAAAGTGAGTTGATAGCAATGATGTACTGATATGATAATGTAATGATGCTTGGCTTAATAATTAACATAAGCATTGACAATAAATTTTCATGAAAATTCTTCACCATTTTGACTAATTGTTATAAATATTTTGAAATGTATTTGAATATCATCACCATAACATTAGCATCATTTTCAAGTTGAACACAACCATAATTGTCATAATCATGCCATTTGAGGCGTATAAAGAACAACCAACCGATGATGCCCAAGTTCTTCTCAGTCCATGCGAATGACCTCATCCTTAAACTCCTCATCAAAGACCCAAAGAAGCGACTCGGAAGGAATGGCATCAGTGACTTGATGGAGCACCATTTCTTTTCTGTGAGTTGCAGTCATGATGATGATGATGATGATGATAGTGACATAGAGGATGGAAATTATGGTAATGATATAACACAGAAACAGTAGATCAGTGGTGGTAGGATTGATGATAATGTATTTAATGATGGTGTTTAAAGTTATGATTATTTAGTAATGATTGAGGCTATTTAAGCATAAATGAAAATAATCATATCCATGCATTGTTTAGTATATTATCTCTGTGAATTGTAATTACAAACATTATCATTATATTTTTGTGTTAGCTAATTAATAATCATTCGATATTAATTACAGTCAATTAAATAGTAACCAATCAAATAATAATCTCAATAGAAGATTATCCCTTTATCACTAGCCTTAACTGCTTTCTTCCTTGTGATAGGGTGTCGACTGGGAAGGTTTGGCTAATAAGAAGGTGGCAGCCCCATTTGCGCCAAAAATAGAAGGTCCAATAGATGTCAGCAACTTTAGTAATGAGTTCACAGACATGGATGTGGCCTACACCCCTGATGTTGTCAACATGCAGGCAGACAAGATATTCAGGGTGTATTTCATTTATTCACATTTGATGCTGGTGTTGATTGTCTTCAAAAGTGAAGTTTATGTTAATTATCTCTGCTTGGTTGCATCATCAAATGAAGACATTCAATGTCATGTCCACATCTTCATGCAGGGCTATTCCTATGTCGCTCCTTCTGTTTTGTTCAAAAACAACTCGCTCACATCATCCTTCCTTGACAACAACAACAACAACGACAAAAGTGAGGAGGAGAAAGATGGCGTTGTTGCCAATAATCCTCTTGACCTTAGAAAAGCAAAGAATGACGGAAAGAAAAGGAGAGGAGTTGACATCGACCTTGCTCTTACATTCAAGGTCTGCCTCATTTATTATGGAAATTCTCTGAAAAGTTATGGTGCACTTAGGGCTGAAAGTCCAATAAGAGATCATAAGTTCTGAGTGGTTTGATAATGATATTTTGACAATGTTCGCATTCAGGAATCAGCATTTTTCCAAAACTATAAGTTGAATGTCAACGAGCCAGTCCTGGGAGAAGGATCTTTCTCCATCTGCAAGTGAGTCAAGTGATTGCAATGAATATTTTGTAATCATATTCAGTTATATCATAGTTATTACATGATTATTATATTCACCTCAATAAAATGTGTGTCAGAGAGTGAGTGATTTCTTGATAGGAAATGCATCAATTTGAAATCATCTCATGAATATGCGGTCAAGATAATTAGCCGACGGATCAGCACCACACAGGAAATCTCCATCCTGAAGATGTGTCAAGGTCATCCTAACATTGTCAGATTGGTGGATGTTGTTCAAGATGAAGTGAGATTTTGTAATTAATTAGTTGAAATTTATAAAAGTTTTATTAGCTCATTTTACAAAGTTATTTTATGGCACTGTCAATAATTAATGATTTCAAAACAATATGAAGAATCCAGTTAAAATCAGGGTAGAATATGGCATCAATCTTGCCTCGTTAAGATAAATTAAAAATTACATTGTTAATTCAATTAATTGTTTCATAAATATTCTCACTCAGTTGGTAATAAGCTGAATTGTCATGAAGCTGATCAATAGCTTCCAGGCACTTTAAGAGACCAGTATTTATTTATTTCCACAAAATGTTGTCATTCATCATGGCACCACTTCAAAAACCGTAAAATAAAGTCAAGAACTGCTTTTTTACTCAAATACTTCAGCAGGTTTTCAAAAGCCTCATTTTATCTCATATCACTTTCCATTTAGAGTGCCAAAGATGTTCAGTTCCACTGACATACATTTGTATTTCAGAAATTTTAATTGACATTAATTTAAGGTATTCAGTTGAGACTACTATTAGTATTTATCTTGAGTAATTTAATCAATATTATACTTAAAATTAATTAGCTGTAATTGTTAGCAATCATGACCTCCAGTTGCACACCTACATCATCATGGAGATGCTGTCCGGTGGAGAATTGCTGGAGAGGATCAAGAAGAAGAGGAACTATCCTGAGGACGAGGCCCGGGCAGTCCTCTCATCCCTCGTGTCTGCCGTGGACTTCATGCACGGGAAGGGGGTTGCTCATAGGGATCTAAAGCCAGAGGTTGTGGTTGTTGAACATTGGTTGAAAAAAAAAATTTTGAAGTGAAGTAGGTGTTCATCCATTAAGTTATGCATTTTTATTTATGTTAACTCATTGTAGGTTATTAATATTATAATTAATTTATTAATCAATCAATGTCAACTCTTCCAGATTTTAATTTTCATCACAATATTAAGTTTATCAGACATTGCCTTAAAACTTTATCCCTTTAAATATATGTTAATTGATTAGCCAGTTGTTATCTCCAGAACCTCCTGTATGAAAGCAACTCTGACAATGCCCAGTTGAAGGTCATTGACTTTGGCTTTGCCAGGCACAACAGCAAGCACAATGGAGGTCAAGGTATGATGACCCCCTGTTTCACCCTTCACTATGCTGCCCCAGAGGTTCTCAAGAATGCGCCTCCCTGCATGGGTGGGGAGAGTGGTGATGACGAGTATGATGAATCTTGTGACTTGTGGAGTCTTGGAGTCATAACCGTGAGTAATAATTATAGTAGGATAATTCCCATAAATAATTATATCACATTATGATGACATTCAGAATATTTGTCATGTTTGTGCATATTCAGTACACCATGCTGGTGGGTTGTCCACCCTTCCTAGGTCAGCCCAGCAACAATTCAGCCCAGGATATTATGAGGAGGATAAAAATGGGGGACTATGAAAAGTCCTCGCCCCTCTGGAATGGAATTTCTGAGGATGCTAAAAATATCATCAGGGGTAAATTCATGTTCATATTATCCATCCTTTGAACTGAGTTGCTTTTGTTTCTTGCATTCTTTTCTGTCCTGCTTTGATAGATCTTGTCTGGGAACTTCCCCTTGAATGCTACACTGTTTTTAAATTTAGAAGAATTTATAGAATGAGGTTCTTTGTAATCTGATTTTCAAATTAAACTAACATTGGTATTGGTGCTTTATCATCTTTTTCCCCATTCTGAACATGTCCATGATCTCTTTATCCATTTTTCAGTTTCCTATTAGTACTTCTTAAGTACTATTATAAGTAATAATTATTAATTAATAATAATAATTACAAGTACTATTCCTATTAGTACTAAGAAACTAATGTCATCATCAGAATCATCAGAGGAGTGCCCGTCACCGAAAGTTTCGGCCCAAACTCCTTACGTTCTCGGGGGTGGGCCACACTCGTTTTGTCCATGATCTCTTTATCCATTTTTCTGTTTCATATTTCCTTGGTGAGCTTCAAATGAGTTCTTTCTCTTTAAATTTGGAGTTGTCACTTTCTTCTGGCAAGTTGAAGATAACAATGTTATTCTGTCTTTTAAATCTCTTGTTATTCACTTGTCTCTCATGTCAATCACTGGTCTGCAAACAGCTCCAACATCTGAAATCAATATATGGATATCCTACTTTTGAATAAACTGGACCATTACATTGTTGGCTGTTTATTTTTTTCTAGTTTCTTGATGGAATTCTTGTTTAATCTTTTGGCAGAGATCCTGAATTTGTCTGCCCTAAAAATATTTTGTGATTCAGACTTGAGAATGCTTAATCTTTTAATAATTTAAAAATGCAGCTTGAGATGACGACTTGAATGATGAAGTGGACAAATATCTATTATAGATGTCTTGTTAAACTGTTTCTTTTTCTGAAACCCTGGAGTGGAGCATCTCATCACTTCAAGACAATTACTTGTTGAAGGAAGACAAAAGCAGAGGTTGACTTTTTGAGAGAGGTTGTCAGAGGATGCCAATGTTTTCTGAGTGTCTGAAGAGTATTCTTCGAAAATGTCGACTGCTGTAGCCAACATAGTAAATAGATGCCATGGTTTACTGATGGCAATACTTTGTCAAATCTTAATGATCTCATAATTTTTTTACTTGTTGTTGAGCAATTTGTTTTTTTCTTACTATTCTTTGTTCATTGTTTGTTTTTTTTAGGAGCAATCCAAATAAACGTTTAAAAATATAAACAATAAAAATTTCTTTAATAATAACAGTATGATGGTGATATTACTTCGAGCAAATGGTAATCATTCCAGGTCTGCTGATGGTCGATCCCAAACAGCGTTTGACAATAACCGACCTTATAAACAACCCATGGTTGCAAGCCAACAACCAATCGGGACTCCGACTCCTAATTCCTGAGACCATCACCGTGACAACACCTCCGAACGCCAATAATCAGGTCTCCATAACTTTAATGACCGGTATCTTTTGATCAAGTCTTCTGTTGGCATGTGGATCACATGAATGGGTTGTGATCTGCTAAATACAAATTCTATTTTTACCCATTCTTTATTTCAATATTAATTATTTTTATATTTGTCAGTGCGGTGACGTTTGCTAATTTTATTTTATGTGAATATTTTATTGCTTGGATGTGTGCGTGCTTGATGTGGTTGCTGAATCGTCTGCATGATGCTGCACGTTGGAATGATTGGTTGTGAGCTGGCGCATTCTGCATGTTAGTGACGTGCTTGGAATGGGTATATAAGGTGTCTTGCAGCATGAGTGGAGAGAGCAGTTAGAGCGAGTTGGGGTGTATCGTTGGTGAAGAAAGCAGACGAGTTGTGAGGCACGAGTATCTGGTTGTGACAATTTGTATGATAGGCTTGGTGTGCGTTTTGCTTGTTTTTAATTGACTGTCTACGCTTTTCTTATATTAAATATAATTGCATTGCGTTATTTTCATTCTTTGTCGAATATGACAGATACCCGGTAGAGGGAAGGAAAGAACCTGACAATAGTGTAACTATTTGTAAAGTGTATCTGTAAAGACCTCTCTTATTATTGGTACATGGTCATCAGAATCACAACAACTAATTACACCTGAATAATTACATTAAGCTAATGTTTTTTTATCAAGTCAGCTAATTAATTACAAAATTAATTGATCAGTTAATATTTAGTCGATTTAAATTTTAGTAAATTGTCTGATTAATTTTTTGACGATTCTCAGAAGGGCCCCAGAGCTGGGTTTAGGCTGCAGGATGTTAATAAGGCTCCTCTGGCCAAAAAGAGGAGGATCAAGAATGAAAGTAAAGGTCACAGAATACGAAGGCAATCAGAGAAGTCTTCCGTCATTGGAGAAAGCAGTGGAAGCTTTGATGGATTAACTGCCAGTGGTAGTGGACCTGCACTCCAGAAGAATGCAGCAACCACTCTGCTTGTGACGGCTTCTAGCCATAAAGAGGCCAACCTAATTTCTAAAGTTTCTTCTGCCAATGAAAAGTCTCAGAAAATGGACAACAAAAAATCTAATCCTCGAAAACGAACTCACAAGAAATGAGCTTTTTATTGTGAAACAACCACCATAGTTCTGCCTTGCTCTTTTCCTATTTCATGAAGTGCTATCATGTCTCATTCCTTCGATATTGTTGCCTCAGATAAAAGGATGTATTGGTGGATTGGGGATGGATATCTTTTGACTAGATGACGTGTTGCGAGCCCATTTGTTTGGTATACAGTTATGTTAATATTTGCAAATTAATCTCGTTTTGTAATAACCACTTATTATTATTTTTATTATTATTCAATATTTAACTATTAAATATTAACCAATAATTAACATAATGTTATTTAATGAAGTAACAGAGGGAATGACATTTTGTTAATGAAGACTGTGGTTGATAACTGGCAGCACTTAATCACGCATAGTGATATTTCAGGAAGTGATTTTGGATGGTCAAAAACTTTGTTCATAGTTTGCTTTAACCAACCTTGCAATTATGATAACTGGTTTTTATGTCAATCGTGTAAACTTTTATTTATTCGGTTAATTATTGATGGTCCTGCATAATTTATTTAATAGTGTCGTGCTGTTAAGTTATGTAGGCTTTTTTATAAGTAGTGGACATTTCTTTTTCATTGACGCAATAAGACGCGTCAGTACTTTTTCGATCAGGTTGTGTTGTTGGGTTTTACTTTGACTTTTACGGTCAACAGTTTACTGGTAGCTGTTGCAACCTGAAAGCTCATAAACTAATATAGTCCGTGATGTAATTCTCTGTAATAACTGATTATTTCTGATTTTGTTTTTCCTTTGACATTTCATTGTAAGCAAATTAAACTCTCATTCCTGCATTTTAAACTCTTCTGTAAATTTTTGTTTCCAAGAAAAATTTTATATTGAAAACATATTTTATATTCGCAATTAGTTGCCATTCAGACATTTGTACATTGATTAATTATTGATGGTATAAAGTGTTAATTTCTTACCAAAGTTTTGACTTTCTTTGGAGAGGCCTTGATAACCAAGCCTTTCTTTTGTGGTTTCTAACAATGTACAGATTTTAGCAACTTAACTTTTAATCATGTAATAAAATGTCAGTTGACAAATTGCACTCATATTTAAAAGCATTCACCTCCAAATTGAGACATTTCCTTGTTGATGATCTGCCTAACAAAAACTCCAGTTTATCTTGCCCTCATTTCTCTATGTTGGGAATATCTAGGAGCAGAAATAGCTGACACTCTCTACTTTTGTTTCATCAATAATCTAAGCTAAAGATTCAATTTTCCGTTCTTTGCTGCAATGTTACCATCTCAATGAAATGATTGATTTAAACATTGTTTACCATCACCCACTACAGATTCTTGGATTAGCACCTTAACATCCCTAACTGTTCCATCTATCTCGACAAGAACTAGATTTTTCCCCAACCTTTTTAACATAAATAAAACCTGAGAATCCTCACATTCTGCTATACAACCTGCAATACATGGTTGACAATATAATTTTTGCATCATGAATGACCAGGTGTCCACCCTCGTCACCATGTGGTGCAACCAGGGCAAACGAGTATGCAATACTGCAATCAATTTGACCATATCCAACCCAAGGTGAAAGTCTTATTCTGGTCTTCCAAATTAAAAATCCAGAATGTTGTTATGAACAAGTTAAAAACACTGTTAAATAAATAACAAGGAGCTGAACTGTGGATGTTGATGGATAAGCAGCATCTTTAATGATAGCAGTAATAGTTGAATTGCGATGTTAATTTGATGGAAACAAAACTAATTACAACTCAACCATACAAAACCAAATTTCAGCTGTGACCACACAACAAACAAGTTGATCTCTTCGTCTCACTATTCACCAGACACATCTCCATAGCAAAACAAATGAAATTTATTTTCAAGCTTCGGAACACGCATAAATACCTTCGAGCAAACACACACACATCCATCGAATGAAACTGTTGCAAAAATCACTTATTTATATCCCATTAAAAAGCCCTTTTTGGGAGAATTTGTACATTTGTACAACGTTCGGTTGGGTGGTCTATCTTCAACTTTCGATTCAATAAACTCGACGGTAGATTCAAATCTACATCAGCTTCTTGGTCAATATTTCATACACCATCCTTCGCCTGAAGTATGGCATGTGACTCTGCAGAGAATGAGGGCATTAGTTTACTAATATTTAATGTATTATGGCTGTTAAGCAGCAATTACTTTGTATAACCTATGCAATAGCATTGGTGTCGTGATAATGGTTTTATAAAAACAAAACAATTTTAACTTAATTAGATACAAATTGTATTTGCAATGTTATCATTATCACCAACCTGGTTGAATGTGATCTTAACATTCTTGGTGATATAATCAGCAAACTTGCAGGAGAACATGCCACAGTCTGAGCCATTCATCTGTTGTGGAATGCCCTGGAAGAAAAAAGTTCAAAAGTTAACTGCAGAGGTTCAAATGCTTCCAGTTACCAATGAAAGTTAAGGTTATAATGATTGTGACCCTAATAATAACCAGTAACAAATAATTAAAATATTGAGAAGCACCAAAGAATCTTCAAACCTGGACATTGATTTTCTGCCAACCTTTGCAGTCAAAGACCTTCTGCTTTTTGTCCTGCATCTCATCCACAAGATAATTCCTGCAAACAGATGTTAACAGGAATACAAGTAAATGTATATATATATATATTAGATAGTATATAAAGGAAACAAATAAATATAGCTAACTCAATGAAACTAATATTTGCTCGGTGCATAAGAATTAATTGTAGATAATTATTAATGAAGCTCACATCAGGGCATCGAGACAGGCATTATTTTTTCCTCCCATGGAATCATAGTAGCGAACCTCCTTCCTCGAGAAGTCAATGACCTTTAGGGAATCAAATAACTGCTTATTGAACACATAAAATGCAAGCTGCTGATTCAGCTTTTAACCAAAAATGTCAGTTGAGTAAAGTATGAGATGGAATAAATCACAATACTGGTTGAGGTTTTGTTTTGTAGTAAGAATGACAAATGTTAAAGAGCTAACTTCAAATAACATTCAACAAATATGCATTCAATGATCAAATTTCAATTAATATTGATAGGGTTAGTCATTAATTATTAGTTATTAAAACAACAGCAAAAATAAGAGACAAAACTCACAGCAAGGCACCAGTGCATGCCCAGATGGACAGGCAGGATGACAAACGAGTGCTCGAAGATGTCCACGTTCTTTGTCCACCTCCTCACAGCCTTTTGACCCCCACTCAGGACCTTGGGGTAGAAGAAGGTGTTGAAGGCATAGACCTGGGGTAGCTTCTTGTTGCTCTGGCTCCTACCAACTATCATGTTGAAGTAGAAGTTGATGACCTGTGCAAGAAGGTTGTATTTTTTTAGAGAAATTTTATTAAACAAAATACCTTAAACTCAAACATTAAAGCCACAAAAGAAACTAAAATAAATAACTCAAGGAAGGAACTTGAGGAAGCATGCATGTTTAGTCATCATATTCAAGTGCTGTGCTTCTTCTCCATACTTATCCATAACTTCTCTGCATTACACATTTTAAAACATGTGTTGCATTAACTGCATGCATTCCAAATACATAGCTTGTTGATTAAAATAAAATCGATCAAACAATAACAAAAGCAGCAGTAATAAGAAATAAATTATATAGTGCCACAAGCATAAGCATCAGGGGCTCTTAGACCATTTACATGGCTGTCTCCCAGAGGAACATTGCGGAAGAGCAAGCTGGATTTAGAAAAGGATCGTAGCTTTTACAATCGCTCGCAGGAATGCAACCCTGAATTAACTTCTGCACCGACCCGGTACAAATCAGTTCTCACCTCATCATTCAACCAGTTTGTTCCCTGCAGTGTGGCTATGTCTCGTGCTGTGATTTGAAGCCTGAACCCCTCTGCCAAGACTTGTGACGGATTGCGACAGTTGAAAGCTCTGTCCACCATTTCTTCTTGCTCGTCTGACAATTCGGGCCAGTCATCTCTCTGGGGCTCTTCAATAATGACATCATCATCTTCTTCCTCCTCCTCCTCAACTCTGATATACTTTTCTTCAAGGGGTACAGGGAGTCTTCGGGTGAGTCGGATGAGATTGGTGACCTGCAGGCAACCATGAATGAGGTCATTCACATTCACCACTGATGACTCATTTTAATATTTACAGTATGCATAAGTCACAAGTACTACGAGTTATTCATCTCTAAGTTCAACAATTCAAGATTTCCATAAACAATGTCCTGGAAAACTTATGTTATCAACAATTAATAATATAATATCTCAATATTTTAAGATAAAATGTCAAATTCTATAAGACAAGATTTGTTATTCTGAGCAGTTGATTCAAAAGCATGGTAGGCAGCCAATGGCAAGCAAGCAAGCAGATGCCTGACCTTTTCATTGCACTGGGCCTCTCTCTCCTGCCTCAACATTCTCATCTCTTTAATCTCTGCTTCGGTCTCTCTCACCCTGAGACCTCTGACGCCCACTTCGGCCTTGTCGAGCCTGTCAATCAACCAGAACCACCAGGTAGACAGCAGTTGACAAACCTTATTACTATTCAACACAACGATTACAAAGCTTGTCACTAGTCACCACCGATCACTTTACAATTTTTGAAAAGTATATTATCATTAAACAATAATCAGGGTTCACTTACAGATTCTTAAGGTAGTCCTTTTTGACATAAGGAGATGTCTTGATGGAAACCTCAAAGTCCTTTAAAGATCTAAAAAATAAAATTGACTGATTACGAGAGGTTTAAATAAATGAAACCATTAATGATTCTGATATAAAAGTCACAGTTTAAATCAAAACAATCAACAATTATAAAATAATGTAAATAATGTAATAAGTCAATCAATAAGACTAACCTCAAACCAGGCCTAGCATAATTTTCCTGAGTCGACAGAGATTCAAACCTTTGCCTTGCTTTGTTCTGCATCTTACGGCTTATTAAATGGTTATCATTGTCATCGGCGCTAGAAGACAATTCACTGTCAGAATCATCAATGGCTATAGTATCTACATAGGCAGAAGTCCTTTTCGAATGGGCGCCCGAACGTCGACCGGTCGTGCAGGATCGATCGAGATGAGACTTTTTCATGGCAACCGATCGGTCGTACGCGATTTCGACGTCCTCCTCGGGAAGGCGGGATTGCGTGAGGTCGATCCGGTCGGACATTTCCAGGAAGCTGTTCTTGGGCGAGGGTCTGGAGAGTTCGTCCAGCAAGTTGGAGGCCCTCTCCACCTTCTTCTCCATGGTCCTCCACGAACTACCACGCTCCAAATTGTTGAACCTCCTGGAATCGGTGCTGCCGACGCTAGCCGTGCGACTTTCCGACCTCGGCATCGAGGTCGGCACTCTTCCGAAGGAATCCGAAATGCTGCGTGGGCTCGTGCCGGCACTGCCGATCACGATCGGCGAAGTTTCCCTCGCGGGTGAGTCGACTCTTCCTTTGGCACGATGTTGGTCCGAGGTGCTCTCGCTATCCGAAATTGTGATGACTTCGGAAGGTGTGTCGGAGTGATTATTCGCAGTGAGATCCACCGTGTCCAGGAGAGTCGGAGAAACATATTTGGCCAACATTTCCTTGTACTTTTTCATTTCATCAATCCGGAAACACTGAAGGAAGTAAATGTTTACATTAAAAATGCAGGATAGGATGCGAGACTGGTAACATCCATTTATATAGCAGAAATATGCAATAACTTATCATCTAAGTTATTCAACCTAGATGTGGCTTTTAAATGTCCTTTTCAAGTGCAGTAAGTGCGATGACATCATCAAATGCCGACAACCACAGAGTTGAAGAGTCTAAAATTACCAATTACCTTAGTTACCCAAGAAAATGGCATCGCATTTTGAATTCTTAACAAAAGCCCTGACTGACAATTTTAAAATTTTAAATTTTTTTTGTTTAAAAATAAAATGGAAGTTGAAATTTAGCCATCGGCTCAACATTCTAAGCTAAAATACTCCTTGAATGTGAGATGAAAGGCACATGTTTGTAAAATGCAAAGAAATGTCATCCTCAGAACAGGTCGATCCAATTAACCATTCATTCGCACCAAATTGACCTGTTTGATGGCAAGCTCTTTCGGCTTCACTTTTTTGTGCAGATAGCGGTCTGCAGCATCTTGACAAGTTCTCGATCTTTTCTTGTTGGACTGAGGCTCACAAGGATTCAAGATTTGGTCCTTTTTTGAGCTGGCAAACCCCGTCCAGTTCTTGAAGATTGAAGGACTGGTCGGGTTTCCATTTTGTGGCCTCCGGTAGACCTTTGAACAACCTGACAACGATGGTCTGCTCAATGAATCCGTTCCACCAGCTGAGGTATTGGTATGTTCTAAAAAGATGTTCAGGCAATCAGTATTTATTTAGCACATTAGTCTTGTGATGACAGTGGAAAGCCACATCCATCCAATATATGAGTCATCAATGCTGGTGTCTTATATCAAAACCACTTGCTTAGCATTTAAATGCTTAGCAAATTAAATATTTGATTTGGAATACAGTGTGAGTGAAGATGTATTCAATTTCAGCTTTTAACATCATAATAATAGCACAATAAAAACTAATAATGTATTTTATTCAATCTCACCTTTGCTGTCAAAGGAAAATGAGGTTTCTTCCGTGAGATTTCTTGCCGACTTGGAGAAATCATAACCATTCGCTCTCCCGTCCGATACTGATAAACAATTGTTATTTTTGTAATGTAATTGTAATGTTAAGAAAAAGTGATGCTTGTAACATTATTATTAAGGTAACAATCAAGGCAAATAACTCAATAATATTTTGATAACTTTTAATTATACATATTAATAACTTAGTTATTTTTAATTCTGCAAGTTCTAAAAAGTTGGCATTTTTATGGCAAATTTGTAAAAACAAAATAAGAATATTATAAAGAATAGTGTCATATTGAATAACATAATGAATGTTATGCCATTTATTACCAACTATGTGTTGGAATTCTAAAGTTCCGAACCTTACTGTCAAGTGACGAGTTGTGTTACACATGTGAGTCAGAAATAAAAATATTAAAAAAATTGCTGTAAAATGTCTTAAATTATATGAAGAAATATTTTAGGTTGAGAAACAGACGATATTATCATTACAAAAACGATACATTGCGACTCAAACCAACCGCAACATCAACTTGTCAATCAAAGGCCTCACCGTTTCTTCCGCATTCTGTGGCCGACTTAGAATTAAGGCGTGAACGGGAGGTATCGCAACCGACTAGCGGCCTGCCGACCTGCCCGACATCCTCGCCCGACCTGGACAAGGCAGGTCTTCTTAGAAGTTCTTCTTCAAAGTTTTCATTTTCCATGGCTCCTTCAATTAATAAATTGATGGCAGATGGTGACATAGCAATATCAGATCAGCATAACACAAGGCTAGAACACATCTAACTCCAGTAAACTTAAGAATAACATCAAATTTTAGTATGTTCTAGGCTCGGAGAATGTCAATTAACTTGAATGTGATCAAAAATGAGCTCACCTTTGTGGATCAATTTGGGCCTTTTTGATGGAGAAGGATTCAGGTTTGATCTGATTAAGAAAATTAAGTAATTGTCAAAAGTAAGTTTAATATGTATTAACTTCAAATGCTTGTATATTCCAAAATAATAGTAATATAATTCTAAGCAGACAACTTTTTTACATCTAAAGCCAATTTCCTAAAGTGCATCAAATTTATTGCATTAATTATGGTGAAGAGATAAATAATATGCAGGCTACAAAAACAAAACTGAAAGCGAACACAGGTTTAGGGTAACAGTCGATCCATCTTTGCCTGGTTTAATGCATTCCATCACAGTACGACTTAACAATAGTGAATTTTTTAAAGTTACATTTATAAGGTGGATTTGTTTTTAATCAAATGCATTTGGGTGGAATATGTCAGGCATATGTATCAGAAACTCTTCCGAGCGACTAGGACTTGAATTCCTAACAGAGCCGCATCAAAGCAAAAGCCTTGACTTCTTGGCTACCAATGCCCAGTTGACATAACTTATTGGATATGTGTATCACAAATGCACAATTACAAAGTTTTAGTGTAATGTTCTAAGTCTGCTTTGTGATGGAATTTCATGTTCTGGATGATCTTGTGATGGAGGGTGGTACAATTTAAGAGTGTTGTGTTTTCTGTTACAAAAAAAATGTAATTATAATATTCCAACTTACGAATCTGAAGGTCTTTTTTGTGCCCTATTGTCGGCTCCGAAAGTAAACAATTCTTGTAATCTAGTGGCAATACGCGAAAACATTTCACTATCGATTAACCGAGTGACAATTTGCGATATGAATCTTCGATTAAATCTGATTTTTGCACAAACTATTTCAAATTCCAAAAAATTGTACAGCAAATGTCAAATTTTGTTAATCCAAATCGCAGTTACAAAACAAATATACATCGGCAATGCACCGCCTCGCCCATAACAAAGAAAATGAATTTCATTGATTACAAAATTTTAAAATGCCGACATGTTTACCTAATATAATTACATTAATTATACATAAGTGATACAATTGAATTGAATTTGTTTTAAACATATTTATAACTACACAAAATAATTAAAATTATTGGTTTTATTTTATTATATAATTAATTTACTTGAACCCTCACAGTATAAGATTAAAATGAGATAAGCAACCGCATCTTATCTAAAATATCAGAACTAAGTCAATTATAATTATTCTTTTGATGAGTTTTGTACTCGAAACTATAATTTTATATAACTTTATTTATAGGTTTGTTTATTTTATTGTTTGATTGTCTTTGCTATAAAAAAAAGTCTTACTGTAGTAGCTCTAGACATTTCTAAAAAGAGTTGAAGTATCATTACGATGCTAGCATAAATTCTGATTTTTGAATATTTGTTCTTATGACAAAGAGCTTATAAAATGGGAAATGGTTTGCCAAAATTGGACGGACCGACACACGTCGTCATGGTAGGTCTGGACTCTGCCGGCAAAACCACGGTATTATATCGATTGAAATACGAACAGTATGTGAACACAATGCCTACAGTTGGCTTTAACTGTGAAAAAGTCAAAGGAACTTTAGGGAAAGCTAAAGGAGTTAGTTTCATAATATGGGATGTTGGAGGACAAGATAAGGTTTGTTTCAAATTGCTCTTGCATCACCTAAGTGGCCGTGACATTAGCATCTAAATCTAAAGATATTACCTAGATGTAATATATATACAGAGAGATTACAGATATTATCAAACAATTATGTCATATAACAGCCTTATGTGTTATAAGACCATTAAGGTCTCTTCTGTCCTTGTCAAGGGGCTAAAATGTAGCCTTCTTGTTGATTAAGAATTGGAATTAAATTGGTCTTCTCAAATTGTTCCAATTTGATGTTATAATATTTTTTTTAATTGATTACACACCTTGAAAACTATGGTCTTGTTGAAATATTTAATGATTTTTGCCAATTTATGCAGACTTTGGCAAGAATTTTAACAATCAATAGCTTTAGAACCTGTTAAGATAGAAGCATATTTCTTTTTTTGTTAGAAAAGTCCTGCTTAGGAAGAAAATGTGTTCATAAAAAGTATGGCTAATGAAAATGAATTTTTGGCTCTCTTTCGGGATAAAATTTAACCGAAGCATGAGGCATTGCGAGTGCTTGCTAATTCTCTCAGCCCATTCTACCAAAAAAAGGTGCAACGAGTTGAAGGAAACAAAGAATGAGTCATATGGGTCAGGAGCAAAAAACATGCTGGCTATTTATCTCACAAGCGATATCAAGTGTGTACTTGAAAATACCGGCCATGACATTGAACCTAAAAATTTCATTGTTGAAATTTGGCCGAATTGTTTGCCAAAAAGATCAATGTTATTTTAAAGTACTCGGGAAATCTGTTGCTGTTTTAGCTAAAAAAAAAGATGGCAAGAGATTGTATTAAGAAGATTTCCATATTCTGCTTACTAGAGTTGGCTGACATCCACACTTCTTGATTTTCTGGTTGGACATTTGCAACCCCTCCAAAAATCGACTTTCATACTATGTGCCTTAGCAACATCGGCACTATGTGGACTGAGGTTTCAGACGACATTTTGTTAAATTATAATTTTAATTCCAAATATATCCTCATATCCCACAATGACAGAGGCACTTATTTTGTTTACTTTATAGTTGTAAATGATAAAACAGAAGTGTTATTTTATGACCCGATGCCAGGAGAGAGTCAGCTTAGAGGAGATGAAGACCCTTTTTAATGCAATTTGTGAAAGCTCCAAAAATAATAGATGGATGGATTTCACAATGGAGAGAGGACTGGGGACAGGTGTACAAAGTTATTGATTGTTAAAGTTGTTGCCAACTTCACCATCATCAAATGTAATTGTGCAGAAGTATGGTAATTATTTTATTATTATAGCAATAACAAGTATATCTGTTGTTCAAGCATTGCATTTAAATTTATTATTTTGCATGATCTGATCAAATCACCCATTTGCTTATTCTAGGTTCGACAACTCTGGAGGTCGTACACCAGGGCAACGGATGGAATTGTATTTGTGGTTGACAGTGCTGACTTGGAGAGGATGGAAGAGGCAAAAGTGGAGCTGATGCGCACAGCCAAAGCTCCAGAAACTGCAGGTGTTCCGATCATTGTTGTAGCAAACAAACAAGATCTGCATCAGGCTTTGGATGCATTAAATGTGGAACAACAACTGTCCTTGTCAGAAATTGCAACTCAGGGGTCCAGGTCTGTAAAGGTTGCACCAGCCTGTGCTATAACTGGAGAGGGCCTGGAAGCAGCTCTGGAACAGCTCTACTCAATGATCCAAGACAATCGAAAGAGGAAAAGCCTGAAGAAGAAACGATGATGTGTGACAAGTTATTATCTGGATGAAGTCACTGTCACTCTTTCTGTCTTTGTATTCCTATTTTCGTGCAGCTTCTTCAAGTCTGCAAATCATAAACAGCTAAGTTTCTGAAGTAGTTCTTTGTTTACCTTCCATCTTTGTATGACAGAAGATTTGTCCTTAGTTAATTTTTATGCAAGTCTTTATGTTGACAGGGCCAGTATTTTATTGGCTTGTGATTTTGTGAGTTTTTTTTTATCACATCTGTTGCATCAGTTATGATGACAATTAGAAGCCACTGTATCATTTATTTGTTGTGCTGAATTACATTTGCAGTGATTTCATTTGATGTTGACGGATGTCAATTGTAGAGTAGCTGGTTTATTTGTCTATAAATTTTCAGATTTCCTTCTGGCAGTAGGGCTTTCCTTTCTGCATATTGTGGTTGCATAAGTTGCATCATGTTTTCATCATCTTAGTACACCTTCATATCTTTACATTTTTTCACTTTTCTATTTCTAGACTCTGAAGCTGGTTTGTGATCTGTCCTCTCTGATGACTGAAATCATTGAATCTGTTTATAAATTATGCAATTTCATTGGTGAATATATTTCCATGATGAATCTTGTGATCTGATGAACATGTTTTTCTGTGATGGTTCATGGTTTTTGCTTGCAGGGCACCAGAACTATCTAAAACTAGCTGCATTTCGATGTGTAAAATGGTCTAGCTTGACATTGATTTTTATTCTATAAGACAGCTTTTGACTACATAAATATATATTTTATACATTGTTCATGACATGCATGCAGTTTCTGTACCAAATGTTTACTTTGGAACCTAGTAAAAATCTCAGCTGCTGCAATCATCACTGTGACACTTTTAAGAGATGGAATTTTTTTCAAACTGAATTTTTGTAATTTTTATGTTTTTCTCTTATAAATACTGATTTCATAAAAACATTTTGGCAATCTCCATGTATGCGCTGGGAGTTGATTTATGAGATTTTCAAAGTACTTTGCCCATCCGTTGGATGGGGTCTTTCAGTTCATTCCTGCTTATTTATTTTATATTGCATCAATAGTTACCAGTTTGTTGTCTTTTGGTGCTTTTGAGTAAATTTTTTCTTGACATAACCAAGATTTTTCATTACAAAAGGAGCAAATGGCATTTCAAGATTTTTGTTGATGATTCTGGAGATGTTGTGACAACATTTGTTAAAGTATGTTCTAATTGTGAACTGCACCAGGGACTAAACTAACATCTAAGTTTATGAACCTCCAAGTTTATTCCAAAAGGTAATAGCAGAAGCAGAATAGTGGCTTGGATATAACATAAGCACTTTGGAGTGCATAGTTAATCTCTCTGGTATGCTTTATGCTTCGTGAAACTAGTTGTGGAACATTCTAGTTATTTCCACATCCAATTATCCATTATTTCCATATAAGTCCAGCATCTTCTTATTTCTAAATTTGCCTGGAATTGCTATTTCCAGATTAAGTTCGTCTTTATTATTTAATTGAATCATTATTCCTCTGCAGTTTCAGGTTTCATTTTTAGTTCTGTAAGCCAGCATCAAGCTGAGTATTCTATTTATTTTTTTTTGAGCAATTTTATTCAGTCAAGCATCGCAATAACAAACACCAAAACAACACTATTAATACTCTTTAACCGCGCAACCGCGTGCATATTGGCCGAATGGGTTGCGTTCCTGCATACGGTGGTAATGGCAGCAGCCGTAATGTCGTGTTCGAAGCCCACCCTGCACTGGTTAGCAGTCGCCCATGGTAAGGAGCGCTATATAAATGGTTAACAAAGAGCGCTATATAAATGGTTAACAAAGAGCGCTATATAAATGGTTAACAAAGAGCGCCTCTGACGCTATGCATATGGCGCTATATAAATGAACTGCGTTTACATGTTTTATTTTTCTTGCTAATTGATTTTTAACTGCTGGCGTTCGAACTAGGCTTTTTTTTGTGCAACTCATGTCGTTATTTTAAGGACCTGGCTTTCCCATTGACAGTGATCCAAACTCCATATAAGATCAATATTTTGGGAAAAAATCAAAACACTTTCCAAAGATTAATCATTTTAAGTTTTACTTTGTAAATTATATTTTGTAAATTAATTATAAATCTAAACCTGATAAATAAATATAAATCCGTATTAGGAATAATTCAAGATGACAAAATTTGAAATTTAGGGATTAAATATATCAAGTTAAGGTTTCTTTTTCTTTTATGATCTTCAAAACATGGCTGGAAATAAAAAGTCATATGGTATGAGTAAAATGGTTTCACAAAGTTAGAGAATTGTTTGGGACAGCATGACCCAATCCTCCATGTTGCTTATGTTTTGTAATGGTTCGGTTCGTTGCCCAGCTTTTGTTGCCGATCACATTCGGGGGTGTCTCTATATAAATGTCACGCTATACAAATTGTTTAATATTGATAAACAAGTCATAAATAAGCCCACACAAGTAGAAATATTCAGAACGATAGGCAACCATGGACAATTGTCCTCATAGGGTGGAAGTCAGAACTTAATTTAAAGGAAATAGAGACAAACAGTGTTGCCACCAAACTTTCGCAAATAAATCAAGATTGTCTAAAAACATCCAGATCGCATTAAGATAACTGTTAATTATTATTTCCTAATTTATTTCTCCGTTAATAAATGTTTCATGACCAAAAGTACATAAAGATTTAAATAATAAAACAATATTATGAGTCACACATAGTTGATTTATCAGTTAAAAATTGTAATTTGCCAGCGAAACAGCAGCCATGCCAATAACTTCTGTTTCACTAGGATTATATGAGTATTATCTGAGTACATATACTCAGAGAATGCACACTGAAAAGAATTACTAATCCAGTCAAAAGCTTCAATGTCTTCGGACATGAAGTATTTGTCAAAATATTCAGCAAGATATGTCAGATGCTATTTTTTAAGATTTCTGTCCAAGAACCACTGATATATTTGAAATGACAATTTCGAATCTTGACTGAAATCTTGACTTTGAACTTACAACAAGTTCCCTCCTCAGCAACTTGTTTGATTACTTTCTGATGAATGAAATAACAACATAGGCTTGCACATGAAGTCAACCAAAATACCAAATTTCTTCTGGACATTATTTTGTATGCAAAGATCGTTCAGGAATGGTAATACATTCTCCCGTAAAGTATGGGTAACTGATTCATGCCATCCTCCTAGATCAATGTGACTCACTTTATTAAGCATTAGTGTAGGGGTCGAAAACCATTTGATGATAATGTCCCATTTTAAGATTTTCAATTCATTTAGCATGCCAATAATCTGTGTTAATTGTAGGGTCTACCCTCTCTGCTATATTTTTCGAACATATAACAGATAACTAATAACAAAGCAAATGTTTTTGATAATGAGTTTATTATATTAGTGTTAAATTGGAGATTTTGAATACAAAAAATTAAATTGCAAATAAACTGCTTAAATTAATGTGAGCCTTGTCGTTGCATGTTCATTATTAACTGTCCAATATCAGGAACATAATTTGTCACTTTCAGCTACTGACTGTTTCAGGCGTCAAGCGACTTCTTCATGGACTTAAAACAGCTTTCACGTGGGAAAATCTGCTCACAGATTTAAGTTGATCCAAAAGCTCAAAGAATACCAAATGCAATTTTTTTGAAAACAGACGAATGTTTCAGGGAGAGATGTCCAACAGCTGGAAATAGCAGCTAAATTTTCCAGTTTCCTTCCAGAGTTTTCCGCAATTTCAAAAGTTTTGATGTCCATAATTCGACAGTAATTGTAGTAATTCAACATGCTGCATTTCAAAATCATCAATTTCCATCCACCCAAAAAGATCCAGATCTAATTGGGGGGTGGTGAGATCAAGTTTTGCCTGGTTTGTTAAGGTGTTAAATTACGGTTTCATGAGTTTGGAAGTCCTTTACTTTTGTTTGCGAATTCTTCTTTGAGTACAATGTACTTAAGCTTAAGCTCATCTATCTTCTTGGAAACTTTTACAACAGAAAATATTTTTTATTTAATTTACTTTTAAACGATTAAAACGTTGGCAGAGTTTTTTTTTTCTTTTTTTTTTGGATGGTCTGATGAAGAAAATTAAAAGCCATTAAAAATCGCTCTGCCGTAGGTGGGCGACCCCTGCTCTGGCACATCCGAAGGGTCCATGCCTGCAAGTGCGATGCTTTAATATTTAATGCCTATCACTAGATTTATCATAGAATGAGCAGAGCGTTACTCTCGTGTGACACTCATGTCAACTTTGAGGGGACAAAAGCTTTCAGACTGGAATTCAATGTTCGTGATGTAATCAAAAGATTACACCAAAAATTATTAAAAGATTTTTCCAGGATGTATCCAACGAAAAGAAGATGCTTCGCGCAACCCCGATATTGGCAACTTGAGATAAATTTCCATCCCAAGAGAATATAACATAACATTAATTTATAGTGGTTTAAGCAGGCTAACATCTGGGTGATGAATAACTCCAAAGGTTTGGATTAATTATTCAAATTTTGATAGAAAAACAGAGACATGTTTCACACGAGCAATTAATGGCATGGTAGAATTTCAGGCCTTTGCTGGAAGATTGAAAGCATTTAGTGAGGAGAAGGAGGTCAGAGAAAAGTTAATGTTCAATAATATTAGACCACAAACGACGATTTTCTCTTCTCCGGAAATAAACCTACATGAACATTTATTTTGTCATGCTCATAGGCAGGGGGAGGTGAGCAATGTCCCCATACCATGTCAGTATGCCCCTTCATATTTTTCTAAATTCGTGTACTTTTGTTTGTTATAGCTAATTTTAGTAAAATGGCTCCAGTAAGGTTAGGAACGCTTCTGACATCAATATTTATAACATATTATAAGTTTCGATAAAGAAATTACCTAGTGTCTTTGTTTTCGTTATTTTAGTTTGCTTTTATAGTGTGAAATTAATTGTTTGCCGCTATTCCAGTGATGTTATACTTGGCTGTTGTAACATTTATGTGCACATACAAATTTGCTCACCCCACACCTTGACCTATTTTGAAATCCTGGCTACGCCGCTGGTTATACAACCAACGCTTTATAGTACATATATAAGTAGTTCGGAATTTTCGGGACTAGGGAACATATGCCAATTTTATAATCGTCTTAATATCCTATTTGTATCTCCCCCATTAATAGTGTTACCTCCGATAAATTATTTGGCGTGTTTTAGACGAAAAAGTTTCCTTGTTAAACCACATCCAATATATAAAATCTGAAGTTTCTAAAAATATTTGATTGATGTCACGACTCTACCACCACATTGATAACAGAACTACGTAAGTTATATTTTGGTCTTGTTTCCTTATCTCTCTATTAATGCAATATCGAATCGGTATCCAACTACTCATCTCGTCTTAATTGTATGCTTATTTTACACAAGCGTTTGGTTCGGGCTATATTTCACCTCTTTCCCACTTTCTCTTGCAAACATAATTTTGAATAATTTAAACTACTAAACATTTACCAATCCAACAACTTCCCGATGTGTGTGTTAAAGCTCAAATAGCTTAATCAATTTCTACCACCACAGTAAAATGGATAATTTTTGAGAACATCGGACATTCACAAGCATAATCTAGGATCATCTCAGCACTTTAGACCAGACGTCTCATACAAAACTGAAAACATCTATAACATGTGTCGTTATAAATGAATATGAAGCGACTTGAAATTTGCACACGCCATTCTCTATGCCATTCCTAGATCAACTGTGCTATTTTCAATTTTTAACTTTCACCTTTTCTAGATCAACGTAATATTTCAAACTTTTTTTTTTTTAAATTCACAAGAACTCCTCCCAAATGGTGAACAAAAGCAAAGGTACATTTGTGCATGTTATTCTGCCTGCCATTTCTAGGCCAGCTGTACCATTTTCAACTTTCAACTTTTTCCATCTCACAAATAACGTTTTTAAAATATTAAAAATAAATTGACTCAAAACTTTTGTTTATTTATTTTTTGTTTACTGTGCAACAGTAAATCACATCTAGAAATGTTAATTGTTAAATAAAACGCCCAAAAGAAAGAGAAACGTCTTTAATCCCGGACGTCTTGCCACAACTAAAATTAAGTTTCAATATATCACGGGCGAAGCCTGTTTAAAGAAGTTAGTTCTCTACAAATGTATTGGCCTATGTTTTTACTCCATCCTTCCGTCAGAATTGTTATCGAATATGCCGGTCATTATTTAAGCTTAACATCACAATTATTAAATTAAACATTTAAACTTAAGCTGAAGGAATATATATTGACTCAACATTACTCTTTGTGTAATATTTATGGACTGAATATATCTTTTGTTTTGATATCAATGATTTGATGTTATCACAACGACACTCAAATTTCGAGCTCTATGGATGATTTGGTTCACACTGAGATTTAATCGGCTTATTATATGTAGTTGGTTGTTTTAACTTTCATTTATATTACAGGCCATCCACTAGCGGAAATACATCCCTTCCGATGCTGTTTTTTGGCCTGTTTATTATTCTGAATTATGTATTTTGTGACATTTACGTCCAATAAAAAATTGTCATCGTCATTGCCAAGGGTACAGATGCATAAAGCTTCAATCTCAGATCAAGATTGATCTGATCAATTTGCTGAAGCCATTGAGAGAATTGAGCTTCTGACATTATTTCTCGATTCAGTATTTTAATATAACTTTTAGAATTGGCTGAAATACAGGACAAAGTCAATACAACCAAATTTTGGTATCTGGAAAATTCATCGAAAATTTATTGCCAGAACATTCATCGTGTGGAAAATTTATCGCGGGAAAATTGGTCTAAAACATTCTTAGGATTCCAGCTGCTCTCCCTGAGTTTCTGTAGCCCTGCCTGGATTTTCAGGTTGCCATTTAATATAGCTTATAAATTGACGTGCAACATATGCGGGCCACACAGAGATTCACCTTACCAGACCCTGATCAAGTCACGCCTATTCCTCAGTTCGTCTAATGATTTCTTCTGATCCAAAGAGTTTATATGGAACTACTCCGATACCAAAGCTTACTGTTCGTGTATTCTGTTAACTTTTTCATTAACTTGCTGGTACTGCGTTATTATTCGTTGTTATTAGTACGTTGTTATTGCTCCAGACTCTGATTAATGCATGTAATAACTTAATTAATTGAATTTTTACATTTAATTTAAATTTCTTATGGATAATTTTTATGGTAACAGAGATGACATTGATGATGACATCTTATGACATCTTATTTTGTGGATACGTTGTTTTGTGGCTTTGCTTTTTGATTTCTGCTTGCCTGTCATTTTGTTCAGATCCGGCGAGGGGTTCGCCAGTACTAGTAATTAATAAGATTTTTTTAGACGATGAATTTTCCCGCGATTAATTTTCCGTTATCCCAAAATTTTAGATGGCTGCAGATACCGTTTAGTTAATTCGGCTCATGTCACCTTGGACTTGATTTTAGATCGCAAGCCTATGCGGAGAGATTTTTCTTAGTAGGAGGTGATATAGCAGGTGATACGCGTCGCACCTAATGACTTTCAAATCAGGGTTGAGAATATGAAGTCATTCGATATCTTGAAAGCTTCAACAGCACTTGATCCATGGTTTGAAAGTCTGAAGAGTATAAATAAAGAGTCGAGAGAGGATGTGTGGAAGTTCATCGATGTGCGGTTGAACAGAGTTGTAACAAGCAGACTGATGCAGATGAACAAAGTGGGGGGAGGATATCAGTCAAAGTGCAGAGCCAAAACCGCCACAAAAGAAACCACGACTGATTCTGACTTGTAATAATTCTGAGTCTGAAGAATGTGGGGCCATTGTCGACAGCGAATTCCAGAAGTGCAGAGAAGACCCAAAAAATCAGAGTCACATGATCCTCTGCTTTGGTGGAAAGTTAATTCCTATCGTTTTCCGAAATTGGCATCTTTTGTTCGTGCGGTATTATGTATATAAGCCACATCTGTACCATGTGAGAGACTGTTCAGCACGTAACGATAAAGGTAACGATAACGATTCAGAGTTTGATTAGAGTGGCGTATGTTCAAACAGAACTTCAAGACCACTTAATGTAGAGGGTAGTTTTCTCGGAAGAAGAATGTTTTGAGGGCGGAGTGAAACCCGGCTGGATCAATGTTGGTAATCGAAGAAAGGGGGAGTATATTCCAAATCTGCTGATGAGAGAGGTCATGAAACAGTCCGAGTTCAGCCAGATCCCAAGGTTGTGGATTGTACTGGCTGGATCAGGTCGGAGCAGATGAAGAGAGTTCAGGTGCACGTTGACCGGAGGAGCACCACATCACCTCAGGTTTGCTGGTGTTTAATTAGAGACGACTACTGATGGCGTCCAGACATTTCGAAATCCTGACAGAAAGGCATTCAGTTTGGTTGGGCTGGCAGTGACCATAGATCTGCGTAACAGCATGTGTGGCATTGGAGTACATGTGTCCGAATGCCGCCCTCAAGTTCAGCTGTGTACATCGTGAAAGGAGCGGACCCAGAACGGAACTTAGAGGCACTCCGCATGTTGCAGAGGTACTAATTAGACATCCCTTTATATTGTGAATATATTGCGTGCATTTTCAACTCCTGACAGTATGAAGAAGTAAGTCTGCTTAAAAGACCGGTCAAAATCTATGGAATGAATTGAACTGAATAATAACAGTAATTTTAGTTTTTCCTGGCTTAATACAAAATTTTATAAAATCAAATCATTGGACTTAATCATTGGATTAAATTCGATTGTCATTTTATTATCAATTGAATCGTTTTTTAACTAATAATAAATAACAATAATTAATCGTTAATTGAAAAAATAAAAAGACTTACAGCATGAAAACTCAAATACGTAATAAAATAACGCGCAATGACAGCAGCACTAATAAGACTATAAATGCGAAAGTGATGACAACTTTATCAATATGTGTTGTAATGGGAATTAATAAACGTTACTACCTTTAAAATGGCAAGCAAAAGTAACAAGAACAATCCCCATTATTGTTTCAAGTTTTTTCTCATCTTTAAAAATATGTTACATAGAAATTCATTCAGTCTAGTTTTTAGTTGTGTTATAGCATGTAAATATTAGTCGATCAGTTGTGCAAAACGACAAAGAACATCCATAAAAAGTAGGGCTGCAGATTAATCTGAGTTAACGCACCCAATTAATGCGCCAATTTTTTTTTGCGCAATTTGAATTTCATACTTTAAAAAAATTGTTTCATTAATTTATAAAATATTTTCAACTACTTTTTGTTTTATAACCCTTTGTTGTTATATCTTGTTATTTTTTTGGCTTCCGGCTTCCCACATTATTATTGTTTACAAAGAGCGAACTTACTGTATTGCGCTTATAAACATACGTTGGACACATTGTAACATAGGTAAGTCGAGAGAAAAGCTTTAGCTCATTATAGAGCAGAACCAGAAATTGACAAAGATTTGTGTCCATTGGAATGGTGGCGGATAAGTGCATCACATTGCCAAGCTAGCCTTCAAATACTTAATTTCTCCAGCTTCGACTGTGCCATGTAGCTGTGAACGGTTATTTTCCCTTCCTGTACATGTTGTGAATAGCAAACGTACTTTTCTGTCTCCAGATAACATCAACAGACTCGTTTGCCTCAGCAACTGGCTAAATGTCAATTAATGAACCACAAAAAACTATTTCTAAACTACTATTGTACGAAATTTTTTAAAAATAAAGTTGATCTTTGGATAAAAGCGAAATATATTAGGAAACTAATTTAAAAGTAAGATGGTGCGATTAATTATGCGTTAATCTAAGATTAAAAACGTTGATCGTACGATTAATCTAGATTAAATAAAAATCAATCTGCAGCCATAATAAAAACACCTTTTTAACCCCCTCCTATGTCCACATTAGTCCATTTTCCCATTTTCATTTTGACCCCACTACCACTCCTCCTTGCGGAAATCTGTAATTTGTCATCAATTTTCTAACATATTTCTTCTAAAAAATTGTGCGGACATCCACGTTGTCTTAACCCCATAAAAAATCCCAATCTTGACCAAAAATGTCCACTTTGGACTCCGCCCCCATCCCCCCTTGTGCGGACGTCTTCATGGATGACCCAAAATGACAATATGAGAACGGGATGCTCTATTTAAAATTAATGCATTACAAACAGTAATACCTGGACCCCCACTTTTGACGACAACTTTTATAGTTGCTTCAACTTCGGTTCTACCACGATTTGGAGTGCCCTTTTCGCCCACATTAACTTCTTTAGATGTTTTCAGCATCTTTTCACTAGTCTCTTTTAATGCTTTAGTTGAGGTAGTTTCGGTCGTAGTGTCTGGCTGTTTTATCGACACATGGATTGTACCGGCCCAAGACTCCGTAAACCTTGAGTTCTTAAAATAGCTTAAGACATAGCAGGTGCAGTTAAATTCACCCTCCTCTGCAAAGATGAGATTCTGCCCAGAAGCGCTCCAATTAGATTTTGGATGGCAGGTCCATTCGTATTCAGAAACAGGAGGACTACTCTCTACCAAGCAAGAAACAGTTTCGTTTGGAGCCGGTTGGTTGTTGCTCGGTCTAACATTTGTTGGTCTTTCTGTTGAGTTTAAAAATATATTTCATTTTTCTTGATGACCAAAATAAAATCAATTTAACAAACTGCAGGTTGGGATTGCGATCAATTTGTGTTCATAATTGGTAATTATTACTTCGCCATAGTAAATTGTCACTATCCAGACACAGGCATAAGCCACTATGCCACTTTTATTCACCATATATGTAGGTCCAAATTCGATGCCATAAGGTCTATTTTTAACAAAATCCTCCTTTCCAAAGATTTTCACATTGGAAGAATCGTATAGAATTAATTCAGTTTTGACGAGTTCAACATTTGAATGGAATGATATGCCACAAAATAACTTTATTTCCTCTCCTTCGAATGCATAGTCGTTGTGAAAAACGGATCCAGTCGAGAAATGAAAATACATTTCTTTTTCTGAAACATCAGAGTTTGTAGAGACAATTGCTAGCATTCAGAAATAGAGTAAATGCAACCGACCCAATGGTAATAAGTAAAATATTAATAAAGGTTCTTCACAGAGGTAAAACCCAGCATTTTCTATTAGCATTTTAAAGCCCAATTCTACCGTTTGGTTTTTGTTCTTCCATCCACTTGGACAATAACGTAAGCTATCCAGGGCAACTTCATTACCAACAATCATTTTATGAATTGCATGAAGACCTTAAGAAAAAATTATATCTCAGAATGTAAATAATAATAAAATATTTATTTAATGTAGTTATCTGATATTGTTTATTATGCCAAATAACACTGGTCTAAAATTTTTGAAGGTTATCTGTTTCAAAGATGAAATTTACAATTTCTTGAGTATTTTGATGTGCTGAATTCAAACATGACATTCAAAACATTTGATTGGCTGCTGCTTTCAAGATATTCAATGTTTTAAATTTTACTTTTTATGTTCACAATTTGATTGTAGAGTTTAAATTATAAACCTCGTTCATGTGTTTTGTCATGTTTAACAACAATAAATCAATAAAAGGGTTGTGTAAATAAAATTTATGAAGCAAAGAATTATTAAGAAAATATTTTAGTCTTATTCAGTATCAACTCGATGCTTTTGTATTGGCTTTTGTATTCATAAAATGGAGCTTATCTAGCTAGAATCCTGCATCAGTCCGAGAGCATTGATGGGCTCCATTTGCCCTGAAATCGTTTTTTCATTCTTGAAATGCCTTGGTGAAACCGCTCGCCCTACCCCCTCAATTTGGAGGAAAAAACTCTAGATGTGTGTTAAAAAAATGTATCTTTAAAAACATGTTGCAGCCAAGGCTTTTGTATGCCTTGAGAAGGTTTTCCACCAACGAGTTATTTTTGTATGCCCTATTGTTTACGAGAAACTTAGTTACTTGTGACTGGAAGGCTTTCCATGCTGTCTTTTCATTGCCAATAAGTACCTAGTCAAATGCATCATCTCCAAGAAGTTCATGAATTTGATGACGACAAAAATACTTTCTTTTATCTTAACTACTTAATCTTTGAAACTTTTCACGAAGGTACTTGAAAGCTTTGGGTTTTGTCGATGGCTTTGACAAAATTCTTCAGACCCAGCTTAACGTGTAAAGGTGGTAACGAAATCTTGGTGGATTCAACAAGTGGTGGACGCTGATCATTTTTTCCAGACTCTAATGATCTCGGAAGGGCCAAGTTGATTAGCTACCGTAGTTATGTGACGCTTTTGTGATGTAAGTCACTTAAGTACGAGGCATCTCTATTCACTTTATGATTTTTTTTTAAATCAAAAGCTAATAAAGAAAGAACACTGTATGATTTCTAGGAATGAAATAATGTTATTTATGTCATGTCATGTACGATACAATAATATATTATATAGGAATCATATTTCTTACATCATACGGTATGCAATGCGCTACATGATTGCGTATCTTGAAAACTTGAGCCAATCAACAATTTTAAATATCATTTTCTAATTCAGCTACCCAAATTTATCAAATTATGACTACATTCATTTCTTTTTTTGAAAGAATTTTGGCTGTTTACCGGTGTAATTGGAGGCTGCTTTGAAATAAGTGAACATACTTTAAAGCGTTAAATATACTTACTTTTCTTAGAGACTTACGACTAATTTAGAAGCTTTACAATGTTTATGTATACTCTCACAATTTTAAAGGGCAGACTTTGCATTCGTTTTTAATTGGAGTGATTTATCATACAGATATTAGTCTTCCTAAACCACAATAAAATAATGTTATGTTATGTTAATTAATCTTCAGAAACAGAACAAAACACATCAACGAACGAACGACAAAATTAAATATCTAACCCAGAGTAATTTCCACCCTCAAAAACAGAAAAAGGCATGTTGTTAGAATCAGTACAATCATTTTAAAGACTTCAGTATGTTTGTAATTGTATGCTTGATCGAACTTCACGAACATCCACTAAACCGAGGACTAAAGGCTTGACAATGTTAATGACGTAATTTTAAATTTGGAGATGTACTAATAATGGAAAAATTACTTTTATTAACCTAGTTTAGATTCAAAGCATTTTTTAAATTGATTATTGATTGATTGATTGATTTGGTAACTAAAAATATGTCCCAGGTTATCCAATTGTTATTCTTGCATTAAATAATATTTCCAGGCATAAAACCAGTTGGCTGTATTTCTACATTCCAGAAAGAAAACATTTATACTGTCAACATTATCTTCTAATATAAAAATCTGGCCTTGTTTTTTTTACTCAAACTTTATAGACTTTACTCGTGAATTTCCGTTAATCCCTTTCCTACCGAACTTCGATAGTCATAAGTTGCTAGACATTCATCACTTTAATTTTTTTCCAAACGGGTGTCTTTACGTATAATTAACACGTAAACAAAAAGGTGGGGCAAAAAGTAAAATAAGTTTGACTTCAGACCCAGACCATCCAAAATCAGTGATTCTTATTAAAGTGAATAATTACTCAAAAATAGATTTATTATACATCTACATTAGGGTGGATTGAACTGTACATGAATATCGCTTGTTTTTTATTTCGAAATCCAATAGTGAAAAAGTTGCCTTTTGTCCTTAGAAATTTTGCAAAGAAAAATTATTTTCTAAAATGTTATCTTCTGCTCCCAACGGACCAATACCGGGTCGGGTTGAAATTTGGAATTACACTGAAGATGCGACGAGGTCCCAATTCTCTGATTTCCACTCTTTCATCCGCTATCATTGCTAGAAAAACATTTTATGGATGGCCAAAAAACCTAAGTAAGCTGAATCACACCATCAACAATATCTTTTAAATCATTTTCCATATAACGAGAAAATTTTACTTTCTGAAAACCCGCATAAGTGTATGTGTGTTTACTGTTTTTTCTCTCGCTGTTCCTCGCTTTTCCTCGGTTATAGCGACATTTCTGCCTATAATCAGACCATTAAATAAGTATAAATATGTGCTTGATCAACCCCATGCCAACCTGGCTTCTCAAGAAAATGTCCTCACTCATCACTATTCTTGCAAAGATCTGCAACCTTGCTAATCAAGAATTCTACTCTCGATCCTTTCGCTGTTTGTTCCTACCGACCAATCTCTAATCTTTGTCTTCTCAAAGCTTTTGCTCTGTCTCGTGCTCGGTAGGGTTGTGGATCATCTAAATCGTCACAACATCATTCCACCGAAACTGCTGTCCCACTAGTGCCGTCAGATCTTCTACGCGCCGCTGGTGCCGGTCAGATGTCGTTGCTTATTCTTCTCGACTTATCCGCAGCTTTTGCCACTGTCGATCATGGCACTCTTTTAGGACGACTAGAAACGTCGTTCGGCTTCATGGGTTGTGCCCTTTTATGGTTTCGGTCGTACCCAGCCGACCGTTCCTTTTCTGTTGATTATGGTGAACCGGCATCGTCCTCTACCTTTACGTGCGCAGTGCCCCAAGGTACCGTTATGGGCTTCTCCTGTTCGCGAGGTAAACGGCTGAACTTGAGAGTGTTCAGGCGCCTGGACTTCTAAAGTTATATGTATGCTATGGTCACTGCCAGCCAGACCAAACTGAAGGCCTTTCTGTCAGGATTTCGAACTGTGTGGACGCCATCAGTAGTCGTCTCTAATTAAACACCAGCAAACCTGAGGTGATGTGGTGCTCCTCCGGTCAACGTGCACCTGAACTCTCTTCATCTGCTCCGACCTGATCCAGCCAGTACAATCCGCAACCTTGGGATCTGGCTGAACTCGGACTGTTTCATGACCTCTCTCATCAACAAAACCACTCGTTCCTGCTCTCTCATGGAAATTCGCAACATCGCCGCTCCACTCTCATTTGATGTGCGACGGAAGCTTCTCGTTACATCTTTTGTCCTATCAAAGACTGACTACGGCAATTCAACTCTGGGCGGTTTACCTGCCTGTCGCCTCGAGCAACTTCAGCGTGTCATCAACGTATCTTCTAAAATCATCACTCCTCTTCTTCACGATCTCCACTACGCATTCGCCAAGGAATAGAACACAAATTTCGTTTTCAAGTCTCTCCTAGGTCAAGCACTGTCATACCTGCCTTTCACCCGCACCGCACATATTCCCGGTAGGCGCGGGCTCGGATCAGCAACCAGGGGATACCTCGTCAAATCATCTGCCCGACACTGGATGGCAGGTCTATAGACTTTGCTGGCCGGCAGATCTGGAATAGACTCCCCTTCCTATTATCAAGACTGATCTAGCCAGTTTTCACTCTCCTCAAAACTTTCCAATTCAGGGAAAGCTATTGAAGTGGTCTGGAAATTCAGTTTTTTCAAATGCTAGTGTGGTCAAACTTTCTTTCATTATAGTTAATCCAATAGTATCAAAGATAAATTCTGTTTTATATACATTGCTTTGTAACTATTTGTGGCGGACAAGTAACGAAGTAAAAGCATTTCTTTTAAACTCTCTTCGTTACAAGTAAAAAGTACTCCGATTACTCCAAGTACTTAAGTAAAGTAACGCGTTACTTTTACTTTGTTGCCGAACAACACTGACAATTTTTATATAAAACAAGTCCAAATTATCAGTGTAGGCCTATTTATTGCTGTTCCATCACAAACAATTGCTTATAATATATAACTTAGTGCTAGAAATATTATTATGATATACCTACCTTTCATGGATAACCTCCATATAAATTAGCATGTCTTGCTGAAATTTTCAGAAATTAAATAAATTGCCATTTATAACCATCGTTTAAAATTTCTTTCATGTGGGTCAATGGTTTTTGTAAATTATGCAAATGAGTGCTTCCGTGCGAATGCTGCTTGGGCGTCTTCTAACCTTCTCCATCTCAACTCAGGTAAAACAGATGCAATATGGTTCAATACTTAATCCAAGCGACACCTTATCCCCACAATACCATTGCATCTTAACGGAGCTGATGCTGCTCCATCGGAGACGGTTCGAAATCTTGGGGCCTATTTGGACTCGGGCTTGACAATGGAGGAGCATGCAAAATGGTGTCTGCAGGCTGTTATGCCCTCGTGTTCTCAGAGAATCAAACCCATTCATCCCTCACAACACCTTCATTAACCTAGTAGTGCAATTCATTCTGACAAAACTTGATTACTGCAATTCTTTGCTTATAAATGTCAGTGACAGTTCTCTCCATCAATATCAGGGTGTGTTGAACGCAGCGGCAAGGCTTATCTCTGAATCCATGACCTCCGAGCACATCACACCGGTATTGAAAAGTGTACACTGGCTCAAAATACCCTACAGGATATCATATAAAATTTCTTCAATAATATTGTTATAACCGCGGAACTAAAGTTTTCCAACTTTCTGTACCATAACAAACAGCATGTCCTCACAAATGAAACACTATCAGGTTCGATTGATGTTACTAATGGTGTGCGCAGGAAAGTGCTTTGGCTCCAGGCTATTCCTAATCTACATTAACAATGTATTAATAGTCAACTCTCCACAAGACATCACAATAAAACTATTATTTGATAACGACATTAAGCTTTACAAATTGCTATCATTGGATGATTTTGTCCTTCAGAGAAGGCAGCTCAACTTAGCCAAGAAAAAATGTTTTGAGTGCTCAATCAAACCCAGCTCCAGGAAAGGACCCTTCTCACAGCAATACTGCATCGAAGGCATCCTCATAAAAGATGTCACTAAAACAAGCTCATAAAAGTTGACCACACCAGAGATCTCGGTGTCATCATAGATTCTGATTTAAAATTCCCACTCCACATTGACAGCATCACACGCAAGGCTGCAGTCTCACCGCGACTGATTCTCAAATCATTCACCTTTAGGGACAAGAACCTTCTCATCAAAGCTTTCTGCGTCTATGTCAGACCATTTCTTGAGTATAGCTGTCAGGCCTGGAACCATAAATACTTAATTGAGAGCATCGAAAAGATTCAAAATAAATTTACCAAGGCCATCCCTGGGGTCGGACATCTTGGGTATCAAGATCGCCTCAAGGCATTGAAACTAAAATCACTTGAACTTAAATCGCCGTCTTATAGCTGATCTCTATTTACTGTAGAAGATAATCAATAACCTGATATCAACTGACCTCATAAACCATTTTCATTTCGCTAATTATACATCCACTAGAGACGATTCACCTGCCTCATCAACAGCCACGATCTTACACTCATATAAAATTTTCTTATTTGCTTGTGAGCAGGTAAGAGGCACTTGTGCTCTGCTCACTTTTGAAATAAATAAATAAAAAAATAAAGTAAAAAAACAGGTTGGTTGTAATTTTACAAATGCGGTGAAAGACAAATAACTATAGGTATATATGTATGTGGGCGTTTGTCTCCTTTGTATATGTTATCATCCTTGCCCAAATATGTAACAAATGTAAATGTAACAAAAATAACCCCAGTTAAATTTACTATCAAATTAATTTCTAATCAAAGCATATAAAAAGGACACAAAAAGCCACATACAAAAATAAGTAAAAGAAACCCTTCAAAAGGGTTGTTGATGGTATCGAATGATTTATGCATATTTATGGCAACATTTCATTAAAAATTAGATAAAGAAAAACAAATTATAAGATCAATATAAGATTTACTACCGTTTCATTATTTTATTAATAGATATATTTTTCATTTTAATTCTCACAAACAAAATCCTTTAAGCGATTGCAGTGACAGCTCGAAAACCGACCTGTAAACAAAGTGAGAGAAAAAGTAATGCAAAACACCGACCCTACATATAAAAAGAACAGGATGTCAAAAAATTAAGTTTTATCAACTCTTGACAAAGTCTTCCTCTTGCGTTCTGTCAACAGAATCTCAGAAGAGGAAACATTTTGTTGTAAAAAGTAACGAGTGGTACTTGTGAGCCCATCGTTGTAAGGAAAATTATTTCCAATAACCTGAATGTTGAAATTCGTGTCTTCGTTAAGGTACCCAGTATCTGGAGATCCTTGTTTTGAAAGATGAGCAGCCAGCACAATTCGACTTAAATCTATGGTGTTCACATCAAACCTGATGGCCATTGCGATAAGATACTGGTCATAAGCCCTTCTGCCAACAACTACAT
>MPNW01000345.1:7825-17825 GCA_011800805.1 Hirudo medicinalis
CGTGATTCATTCATTCATTCATTCATTCTCATTCATTCATTCATTCACTCATCACTCACTACTCATCACTCACTCACTCATCACTCACTCACTCACTCACTCACTCACTCACTCACTCACTCACTCACTCACTCACTCATTCATTCATTCATTCATGCATTCTTTCATTCATTCATTCATTCATCCGTAAATCTATCAGTCTATCCGAATTCATTACCAGGGTGCTTGAGCAAGTCATCAGCGTCCACGATAATGGCTTCTTGTCCCAGCTGCTCAGTGACCAGTTTGAACATCTGGTACAATTCCTTGAAGCCCACTTCCTCAGCACTGAAATGATCCCAACCTACGAAAAATCTCAATCTGTAATATTTTAACTTGTTCACACTCATTTAGAATTAGTTTTTTTAATATAAATTCGTCATTGGTTTACAATTCAACCCATCTGATTTCGTGCTCAGACCTGTACTGGTACTTCATTTACATGGCACCATGTGCATAGCGTTTCTTGTTAACCATTTATATAGCGCTCCATCCCAGGCTGGGTTGCGAACACGACGCATTGAGACATCAATGCTGCACTCAGGAAAGCAACCCTTTCATCTAACTTGCACTTTCACAGTCATCGTTGCTACATTCATTCTTGCATCCATCATCATTGAATTAAGGAGACGTTGTCATCATCATCATCACCATCATCATCATCATCAACATCATCGTCGTCGTTACAGTCATCGGCCGCATGCCTAGACCCTCCATTGTTTCAGAGGAGCAACAGGCAGCCTGCACTGTGTGTGGATGGATGTTTGCCTGGATTAGAGCGGAACATGCGCATGTCGTGATGCGAGGGATGCTGCTAATGCCTCTTTGATGCTCTCCTCACGACGTAATACTCCTGCCTGTTGTCCAGGCGATGACGACGATGAAGATGATGGTGGTGGTGATGATGATGATGATGGTGGTGGTGGTGATGATGATGATGATGATGATGGTGGTGGTGGTGATGATGATGATGATGATGATGATGATGATGATGATGATGATGATGATGATGATGATGATGATGGNCTGTGCAGATTTCTTGACACGAAGAAAGTATCTCCAGAGATGTTTGCTTCCAAATGGGTGGGTTTATTTTCGAGTTGGAGGTGACTATGATGATGGTGATGGTGGTGGTGATGACAGTGACGACATCAATTACGAAGACGACAGCGATAATGAGGGGGGAGACGATGTGAATGTTTACGGCATTCGTAGATGATGCCGGCCTGCAATTGATAACATCATCAGCATGTTTTTCTAAGTTTCAAAATTCTTTGAAATATAAAACCAACAAATTACTTTTTCCGAATCTCACAGCAAATCATAATTTTTCAAGTTTAAAGTCAACGTTTAATTTTGTGGACATAAATATTAAGAAATTGGCAACAATTTTTCTTAGAAATTTAATTGGAACGAAAGACAGATGAGTGGATGACAGAATTCGTGATAAATTGGAATTTTCCATCCCCGTTGGAAATAATTGGGAACTTGAGATGTCTGTGCTCCAAGCAACATGTTGCACGTGATATGATGATGATGATGATGATGATGATGATGATGGAGTCGACGAGACGATGATGATGATGATGATGGTAGGCGTTGTAATATAAATAGTTTTAGGCTACTTTTATGATGTTTAATTTTCTTTGTTGCAATAACATAAAAAAAAATTGATTTCTTTTTTTTTAATAAAATGAGACATCAGGCGCCATCTTGAGATCGTAATCCTGTGTCACATCTTCACGAACTTTAAATATCTCCTGACGTCACATGTGAAGGCTCACGTGACACGTTCCTAACTTCCTGTCCCTCGTTGGAGATGACGTCAAGTTGATTACAGAAGATACGAAGCGTTCATCCATTTTTTTTCATATTTTGTAATAAACTTTCATATAATATTATTGAAAATTCCTTTCACGAATTAATTATATTTCTAATGTTTACATCTTTATATTTATCCGGAAAACTGTCTGTTAAATAGATCATCTTCGTAGTCGTCGTCATCAATTATCCACAGCCCCAAACACCATGTCACTGACCTGTGAGTTCCTTGTTGAGGGACATCTTGTACAGTGAGTACACAGATTTGTGAGGATCTCTCAGGAGAAAGGTGTGTATGAAATTATCAGGTATGCAGTCAGGATTGTCCAACCTGTTGATCAGGTAGTAGGCCATGTCCTTCACGAAGACTGTCTCGTATCCTGCACGAGAATGGTGAATGAATGAATGAATTGATGGATGAACGAGTGAATGTTGAATGATGGAGGAATGAATGAATAAATGAATGAATGAATGAATGAACAATTTTTTATTAGAAATATTAACTTAAAAGGGAATCACAGATAGGAGTATTTCAAAATATGACATCTTTCTTCGACCATTTTACGATTAAATGTAAAATAATTGCCAATAATTCCTTTACTAATTTGACAAAATATTTTAATTGTTAAATATGAATTATTTTTTAATTAAAGTGACAATTCAATTATTCTTCGAAGCTGACATTTTAAATTGTAAATTATTAAAAATCGATTTCTGTTGCGTAATTCTGAGATCTTATTTGGATATGTTGGCATTAATTAAGCATTACTTCTTAATAACTAAATTTTAATGAATTTCATGGAATCAAAGATTTTAAAATTATTCAAACTGATGTTATCAACATCCTACCAAATATCGTCAGTGCTCTAACTGTTATCAGGAACATTCTGATTAATATTACAAATATCCTAACGGACATTATAATTATTCTATATATTAATTCATAATATATTTATTTAAAATAATATATTTATAATATATTTATTTAAAATAATATATTTATAATATATTTATTACAAATTATTTTTATTGAAGATAATCATGAATAACCTGGGAAATCCTCTTCACATTGAGCCCTAATGTCCTTGTAAGAGCAGCCATCTTGCGAGGGCTCAGATAGATACCTCTTGCTCACCCTTTCATGTCCAAAGTAATAGGCCTTGGAGTAGGGCTCAAGAAGGACCTGATTGGTTGGTTATTAATGGCCTTGATTTAAATGCAACCAAATATTAAAATGAATAAATGATTTTGTGTGGTTTATTAAAAGAAATGTAAGCATGCTTAACGTTGACATTGATTGATTAACCTGAATATTGACAAATTAACGGATCCTGTGATAACAATTTACCAATTAATTGGACAAAATAACATTAATAATCATTAACAACACGTAATAAATAATCGAGTTTTAATAATAACTATTAAATAATAAAATTATTAATAACAATATCAAATAAATCATTTAATAAACATTATTAAATAAAGTAAATAACATTATTAAATAAAAACAAAATTAAATAATTAAATAAATCAACCTTGCAATTGGTTTTGTTCATCATGGCCCTGAAGAAAGCCGTGGAGATGCTCCTGGGTACTGCCCACAAGAACACCCTCACTGGTTGACCTGTTGCTGACGTCATTTTGCCCGCTTTTCGGGGTCAAATTAAAATTATTTTGTGAGATAAATGATAATTTATTTAATTCAAATTCAATAGGCAGTTATATTAATTGCAATTATTAACAATTACAACAAACCATTAAAATCCAGATAACAAAGACTGTAGATGAAATGGAATCTAATTACATTTTTTTTACAAATTCAATAAATTTAGTAACTTATTTAGCAGAGTATGAGAAGAGCCGACAAATCATTTATATAGCGCAAGTTGTTAGTCAATAGCTGTGAGCTGTGAAGTAAAGACCAAATATCGACTGTCCCCAAAGATCAAAACAAACGACCGACTGAATTTTTGATTTATATAAGTTATCGCGATCGAAAGCATAATTTCGAAATATATTACAAAGTAACTTCAAGATTTATTGAATTTTTTGATATTATGTAACAATATTATTAATATTAATTAATATAACGTTACAAGCTTTACAATTGACATTAATTTTGTAATAAGTTTAATAGTTATTATTTATTAAAGATTATTATTAATTATTAATGATTATTATTGTCACTATATTTTTAATAATATTATTATAACTTTCAAATTATTTTAAAATGTATTTATTAAAATGGAATTATTACTAAAAAAAAAACTTTAATCTTACTTATTTCATAATATAGTCGATAAAAATAGCCTTATTAAAATATTATAATGAAGAGGTCGTTAAGGTCGAGTGGCCATGAAGATGGCTCTCCAGTCATCCGTGATCCTCGGTTCAATCGTGCGGAAAAAATAGGAAAACAATTTGACCTGGGAATTGTTTCCATTATTCAATCGCAATTGTTATATGTTTATATATTATATAATATAATAATTAATAATATTATTATTAATAATAACAACATATATATTAAAATATATACATATATATATAATAATAATATTTTTATTATATTATATTATTATTATATATTATTATTATTTATTTATTTATTATCAACTTCGGTTAAAGTGTCGTTCGGTCTCTTACAAGTGCACTCAAGAAAGCAGACGTGCACAAATTTGAGCGAAAGCAACAATGACTCAAAAAATAAATACATTCGTTTGTCGACACAAAAAAAATAATGAAATTATTTTATATATGAGATATTGATTTAAGTTAACGTCATGAATAGCCGAGATCACGAATAATAATAATAATAATATTAATAATAAATATAATCATAATATATAATAATTAATATATACAATAATGCAATTATAATATAATATCAATTTAATTAAGTAAATTAATTTTTGTCATTCCATTGTCTTGACACAACAAAATAGTTAAAGCAGCAAATAAATTCATTTAAAAATTACACTTGAAAACATTTCAATAATTATTTGAACCATAATTTAGAGTAATTATGTTGATATTATGCAATTAATAATTAATTATTCATTAAGTCCAAGTTGTTAAATCATTTGAAATGCCCCGTGAATTTCAATGTTAATGCAAAAAAACCTTTTCTGTTACTTTGAAGTAAGTCACGCGAGGAAATGTGTGGCGTCAGCGGGTGAGGGTAGCCCCTGAAAACAATTTACTTGATGTCCTTGATGCAAAGGACGTTAATTTGATTGATCGATCGATCAATTCATTCGTTAATTAATGGATTATCCCCAAGAAAAGATCCACCCAGGTTGGGTCAGAAAAAGTTGCTGATATTTTTGCTCGTCCCACCTGACCCAGGGTTGGTGGGTATCGAAACCCCGAACATCAAACTTCTTCCGGTGGCCACTCCCCACGGTCCCCGATTCAAGATAAGTTCCAGATTATCTACAACAGGATATGTGCTCCAAAATTGACTTACCTATGCCACTCGTGACCACCGTATATTTATAAGCGCAATGGAATACGTTTGGCTTTTTGTACTACCAATAATAATATAATATTTTGTAATAATAATGTTAGCCAAAGAAGCCGGAAGCCAAAGAAATAACAAGATATAAAAACATAAAATATGTGAAAATATTGTATAAATTCATAAAATAATTTATTTGCAAAGTATAAAAATTTAACGAGTTTATCTCGCGTTAATTATTTTAACTGCAAAGCACGTTAATTGCGCGCGTTATCGCAGATTAATCTGCAGCCCTGCAACAAATCAACCGTGAATTTGCGATGGGTGCAACTTACGATGGTCTGACAATCGTGTGACACAAGTTTGTGACTCCACAATAACAACGGAAATTGTTGAATTATTGTAATGTCAACCTTAATTAATTTACAACCTCATAATTTTGAGTTAATCTCAATTTGCCTCGAAAGCCTCATTTAAGCATGTACACTTTCAATTCCAGTTCCACTAAATTCCTTTAAACATTCCTGCAAAAGGCAGGGATGCAGAAAAAGTGGAAAACATTCTTGATGAGGTGGCACAGCACGACCTTCCTTATCTCCCGCGCTCACGTGTTTCCGGTCACTAGTCGCGGATCGATGCCGCCATATAAGCGTTACCATGGTTGCGAACCTGGCGCGTGCATCCGTGCGTGGAACAATGAAACGTATGCTGGCAGTGATGAATGGCTTCCGCGGACCTGGAAAGACTTTTCCAGGAGGAAATCTTTTTCCGGATGCTTCCGAGCGGTCGTTACGTTTGTCTTTCCTTAATGCCTCCTTTCGTCTCCCTCGGTCTCAATTATTTCTCCCTGTCATGAGAGGAGCAGCAAGACCCCCATAAAAATCGGTGGTCGCTTAGTGATTATGAGGCTTTGATGTTTCAAAGCTGAAGTTGAAGTCGTAATTTCAGATATTTTTAACCCTTTTTTAAAAGCTCTAACTAATGTACCGATCAAATGTGCTCTGCTAAACTGGATAACATTTTGTTGATAATTAGTTAATTATTATTACTATTATTATTAAACCTAATATTTTAACCATCAAGATACAAATGGTAGGAATGCCACTTGCACTGAAATAATTTGTCAGGAAATGTTCTTCAACATTGTAAAATATTTTAAGCAATAAAATCATGGAACGCAGTAATGATAAAATGTTCCATATTTATTATTTGTTGTTAAACTAATTGGCCAATACCTTTTAATAAATATTTGTAATTAACACTTAAAACCACTCGAAACGAATCACGAGAATCATCCAAGAAGTGAACAAAGTGAACATGCCTAATTCGAATGGATCGCTAGAGACATCTGTGGACGAAGACAATAAGATGCAGGATGCTATTGTGCTGCGCATCTGCAGTCAGCCTCTTACAATTGCACTCTTACAGTCAATTACGGTCATAATTAATTACGAATAATTCTTCGTTAGCAACTTTTGGCACGTTGATCACTGTCGAATTTACTTGAAATTGAGAAAAGACATTGAAAGTTCTACTCACCAAGCGTCTCTTGCAGGATGTCGGATGGAAAATCTCTTCTGCACCAACCTGGCCAAGAGTAACTGCGCAGTACGCTGTACCAACATAAACCACCGGTGGTGGAAAAGAGAAATGGAAAGAGAGCGTGGCGAAGGAATGGAGGACTCAAAGGAAGGGAAGAAAGGCTCCAATAGCATTCTTATTGGTTTCTCGGTCTTCTGCCTGGATCGACGGGAAGCGAATGGGGATTTTCATTGGACGACGCCCGACCAACTGCATCTTGCATGGAGATGGTGAGACCCGGAAATGGGAGAGAGAGCGTGGGTGGAACGATGAGGGGCAGGGGTGTGGTGATGAAGACGGTGATGAGGGTTGCTTAGCAGCTGGGAGACGCCTGGCTGTAGTCGACAACCTGGTTCCTGTGCACTCCGATGAAATTATCATACGAGACCTTATCGTGAGATTTTTCGAAAATTAATGTTTCTTTATTTTTTTCTAATTGTTGACAGTACCTATTTTGTGGCAGCTAGGACTCAAAGCTGGGAGTCCATTGTCTCTAAACTCCAACCAAGAATCAGAGCGTGAGTTTGGTCAAGAGATAATTTATCACATATTGCAATGTACAATGTAAATCATTAATAAACCATTTTTAAATATAATTTGTATTTTTTTATTGCTGTGTCTTATTAATCGCTTCGTAAGTCTCCTCCTGTAAATAATTTACTTATTCAAATCCTTCAATTGCACATCACATCGCGAACTTAACCTTTTCAATGAAGTCATCAGGTTCGTGTCCTTTGAGAAAACATGGAGAGTCTAAAAACTGGCTACCAGAATGCCAAAGAGTTGATGGATCAGGGCCACGACAAATGCGAGGAAGTGAAGTCAGCCCTTAGGAAGGACAGAAAAGGATGGTTGGTCTGCCTGGCTGTCCTAATCATAACTGTCATCAGGAGTGGACTAACGTACAGCTTCGGCATGTTCATAGTGGAGTTGCAATCTCTCTACCATAGACCCATGGCTGAACAAAGTTAGTGTAGAAGTAACTGGAGGATGGATGTGATTGGAAGACAAAGGTATTTGATTGTCAAAACATCTAATAATGGTTGACTGCAATTATAACAATAATACCATCAAATTGAAGGTATGCATGACCTTAAAGAAAGAGATATTGATAATGTAATTATTGTTGTTATTATTAAGTATAAATATTGATTGTCACTGTCGCACAATATTAGTAATAATATTAATAATAATATTTATGTTAACATTAATAGTTGAAGTTTGTTATGAAATGAAAGATGAAAAAAGAGTTCTTGAAAGCAAAAAAAGTGCCTTCACGAAGTCAGGGTTTGTTAGAACGATGAGGGAATCCTTGTCCATTCGTAATTCCAGAACAATTACTTCCAAAGAGTTGCGTTTTTATGATGGTTGATGATGATGGTTTCCAAATTTACTATCAATTATTCGAAACCTCATTCAAAGTTTTTAATAATGTATCACATTTTGATAATTGTATATTTTTTTATTAATATATATTTGTTTATATATTTAATATATTTTTTCATTTTTTTGAACCTTTTATTGAAACACGAAACACAAGCACAAATGAGAACTCGAAAAGGAAAAGTTTGTCCTAATGGAAGTGGTTGATCGTTAACCATAACCCCAACGGTTGATATTTCATTTGGGTGCAGAAAATGGTCTCAAATGGTTGAAACGGTTTAAGATCATACTTTGTTCACTGACACTCCGAAATCCTTGTCTCCTATCATCAACTTGATTTGTTGAACCTGGAATTCAACCAAATCGATGTTATTCTTGGCTACTAATAATGCCTGTGTTGACCTTCAAAATAAGCTTATTTCTTTACCTCGATCGCAGGTATATCAATGTCCTCAGTGCTTTTAAGTGCCTGTACTACCTTCGCTCTCACCTGGATTCAAATATGAGCAGGTACTTTCTAAGATGACCTTACTTTCACAATCAGGAGATAAATAAACAGACTGACATTTATGTGGGAACAGTGTGATGGATATAATAACAGACAGACTAGCGTATAATCTAAGCCAGAATTGACAAAGTTGTCTATCAAAATTTTCTTTAGCAAAGATCAAAAGAAAGAAACAAATAAAAATGAAATGCAGCCATGCGTGGAAAGTGCTTGGAAAACTATTGAATAAAAACATAAAGTGATGAATAAATGAATGGAAAGTAACCGCCCAGATAAAGAAGTAGCGATGCCATCCACGAGCGAGTAATTAGGCCAATTATTTTTCCAAGACGTGCATTTTTCTTTCCGCACGAACGCATCAGACCTGCCCATAACATCGTCATTCCGTTTCATTATCCCTGTCACATCCCGAGACGATCATCATCGTCGCCATCGTCGTCGTCTTCATCGTCTTTCTTTCCTTCCTTTACTCACAATATCGTCTGCTTGTAATGACCTCTTCCGTCATCATTAGCAACATCGGCGTCGTTATTAGGTCGATTATTTCCAGATTAGGATGGAACAACCGAGGTGAAAGATTTTTAATTAACTGAATAACAGGAGCATTTTGGATCATTGAATCTGAAAATTCTAAAATCTCAAAATCTGCAAATATCGGCAAGAGCAAGAAGTTGAATTTATAAGCAAAAGCCTAGGAAACTCCAGAAAACAAGATGCCAACAGGCACGATCGACAACAACGCAAATGAAAGGCTGGATGAAAGGCAGGCTTAATTGTCGGATAGTTGGACAAACAGACGTTGGTTGCGTGTAATGAAGAAGACAGGAAGTGGATTTGAAACACGAGAAGAGGCCAATTTAGAAGAACAATCATGGATTTCTCGGAACTGCCAGGACACTTTTCATGGTTTTGTATTTATTTCTTAGAAATTGGCTTCAATTGTAAATGCAAATACAACAAATGTTTTAGATTTTTTCCTCAACTCTTATTATTTATTAGACATTTACATCAGAAGTTGTCAAAAAAAAAGTTAGGTTAATTAAATTCGACAAAATTTAACCAAGAAAAACTTCATCGACCCGAGCGGTGAGGCTTGAAATCGAATCCAGAAGGTCGAGTAACCAGATACAATGACAAAATCCAATAGAGAATTATTCCACTTTTTCCTGTTACTTGTTTATTTCTTTTTTTTTTTATCTTAATCCACT
>MPNW01000345.1:20325-67825 GCA_011800805.1 Hirudo medicinalis
TTTAAAGTTAAATGATTGGCGTTTGAAATATTTCAGAAATAATCACTTCTTGAAAGGCTCATCTCTTCAGCTCACGTCAGAGCGGTGTTGTGACATCGTTCTTCATTCTTTGTTTGCGTCAATCATCTGACGACACGCCTGTCTTTCCAAGATAACCCACGTTGGCATTCATAAAAGTATCCGTCACTCCACGCTCCATCTGCAGGAGGCTGATAACGCTTTTCCAGCTCTCCACATTTCATTCACGGATTTCTGCGCTAACACTTTGCGCTAAGAGTTTTTTTTTTGTTTAGAAAAAACTAACAAAAGAATTAAAACGACTGAATTGAGCTGAATTGAATTTTTGAAATTTTTATTTATTTTTGAACTTAATGTCTAATATTTAATTTAATTTAATTTAATTGATTAATTAATAAGCTATTGTTGAATAATTTCAAAAAAGTCGAAATTCGGAGCAATTTTGTTTGTGGATGGAAAGAACCGGTGTTATTGTCGTTGTGGAAAATAATTCTAGTTTTTATTTTCGTTTCATTTTATAAATTTTCGTTTTCGACAATATGTGATTAGAATAATTAATAATAATAATAATAACTTTATTATGTATTATTAGTTAACGATTTTTTAACATTTTCGATTTAAAATCAACGTAAATCGAGTAACGCTGACGTAATCTAGTTAGAAACACGTCGTTTAGTTTCGGTTTAATCTCCGAATGATAGATGTCCCCCTAGAAATCCTCCCGCACATAGCTTGACCCGCTCATTCAGTCATTCCATCTCCCACATTCTGCTCGCATCCATTAAGTGTCCGCTCCGTCTTTTCCAGCTTTGTCTGGATTTTCCAGGCCTGTTTTTACGCTCTGAAGGTTCATCGACTTTTATTTTCATGGCGCTCCATATTCCGGCGCACGTGTTTAATATCAGACGTTCAAACGCTTCTCCTTCATTCCCAAGTTGCGCAGGTGGCACTGGTAAGCTTTTCCACGCCACTCTCGTGACCTTTGAAGATATGACCTTTGAAGATATGACCTCTAGGAGAATGGAGAGGTCAGGTCGTGAGGATGCTTTAAGACGCGTGTACGATGCTCCTCGGTGCATTGGAAGTTTCTAACCGAGTGATTGTTTTAAACTCCAGCTGTGAGGAGCGGATTATGGAGGAGCCAACTGGAGTGAAGGACCGTGAAAATTCCAATTACCCAGGATTCCTTTACGCCCAACTGGTCATAGGACATCTCCTTTACTCTCTCCTTCTCCGTTTTTTTTTGTGTCTGTGTTTATCAGTCGCACTGGATTGGCTGCGAAATGATTATATTAAAATATGATCGGTAAATTGTTTAATTTATTTGAAGGACGCCATATGCATTCTTTATTTGATTTTACGCTCTAATTTTCAATTTCCTCTTCTGTTGGGAACGATGTTTCAATTATTTTTACGTTTATTTCTTAATTAAACGTTTTTATTATGCTTCTAATTCGCTTAGAAATTACTCTAATAATACGTTGTAAAGCTGTAAATACGAATTTAACAATTAAGTCTAATTCAGATGAATTATCAATTTCCAAGCCACCGGTGGACCATTTCAGATTGCGAGTTCATTACGATGTCATTCAGACCCACATATCCGTTATGAAGCACGTGCCTGGAAAATGAAAAGAAAAAGCAATTTCTAAAACTTTGCCTGATTAATTATGCGTTAAATCGATTAAATATAGAAAATTGACACAAAATGAAGCAATTAATTATTAAACACAGGATTAACATCAAATAAGAGAATCAAATATATTTCGAGTGTATTCTTATGTTGTTTTTTTTTTAAATTTGGTCAAAATGAAATTACAAGTCATTTTACAAACTACTACAGACTGGATTGGTACTCTCTCTTTCTGCATCTCTCTATCTGCTGCTCCTGTTTCTGTCAGTTTCATCAGATGTCTCGGCTACAGAGGCTACAGGATCGGAGGATTAGCTGGAACTTTCATCCTCAGTGTCAGCACTCTGGCCTCCTCCTTCGTCAACAATCTGGAGTGGCTTTTTCTGACTCACAGCATCCTGTATGGACTTGGATCGAGTCTCATCTACATGGCATCCTCTCTGGTCATTGGGGAGCACTTCGGCAAAGAGCACAAGTACCATGTATTTGCCACCTCTCTTCTCCTCTGTGGTTATCCAATAGGTAAACCGTGATTCTGTTTTTGTGTTTGACTGCCTTGGTACCCGTGTTTGTGGGGTGGCGTTTGATTGAAATGCAATCAACCGTTGCAGGAAGTTTGATTTTCAATCCTTTCCATGCTTGGCTCATCTCCAGTTTTACCTGGAAGACTGCTTTTCGAGCGACCAGCGGATTGATTCTCGTCAGTGGAATAATTTGTTGCTGGAACTTTTCAGCCAAGGTTCTCCCGAATTTTCAAAAGAATTATTAAAATGACTTTTTGTAATTAAATAATATAAATAACTGAACTACTTTAGCAATTCTATTAATTCCGACACGGCACAACATTTGTCCGGATTCAGGAAGCATCCGATCTACAAAGACTCTCTGACAGTGACGAAGACCTTGACAATTACTCCTCAGAAGAGAATGCAGAAGCCCAGAGAAGATGTTGTACCTGGTTCGAAATCAAAAAAAGACCAGAAATTGCTCTGTGGTACATTGGCAACATGTTCAGCTACCTGGGATTCTACATGCCCTTCATAAACTTGGTGCCAGCGTCTCTTTTTAAATTAATATGCTAATTATAAATTTAAATAAAATAATATTAATTATTTGTTATTATTCATTTTAATTGAAGGCTCATTACATGCAACTTCGAGGAATAAGTACGACCTGGGGCTCACTGGCTCTGACGATGCTGAGTCTTGCAGAATTTCTCACGTACATTGTGGCATCTACCTTGGCGATTACCTCAAGGACAGACTGGTCTATGTCAACGTGGCAGCCTCAGGGGCATTGGCAACCATCTGCCTCGTCTGGCCCCTCATTGATGTATCTTACGGGATGATTCTTGTCATCTCCTTAGGTAAGCGTAGATGGTTTAAATTGAACTATTTCGTTAGCGTGTGACTACTCCTTCCAGCTATGGGAGGCTTCCTAGGGCTGAACATCGTGTATACATACGCTGCCTCTGGAGAAGTTACCCAATTACCCATCGACATTGCCTGGTCCTTCACAAACCTTTGGTCAGGAATTGGCATTTTGATCGGCCCGTTCTTCTCTGGTTAGAAGACATTACAATTTTGTTTATCAGAGTTGACATGCTTAAATTGATGCTTACATTAGGTATTAGGTACTTTTTGTAAATCAGAAATTGAAGGAGAGCCAACATAATTAAGCATTAAATGTTTTCTTCCTTTGAAGGAGCCGTGTACGACATGAGGCATTCGTATACAGACGTATTCTTTGTCGTCGGCTGCGTCTATCTGGTTGACACTGCAGTATTTGGAGCAATACCCATCATTCAGAGGAGAAGAGAGAGACTACAAGAGGCAAAAGATGGCCTTACCGATCTGGACAACAAGAATTACGAAACTCTGCGCATAACGAAGTGCAAAACCAATCCTTCCGCTAACGAGGTTTTTCCATCAGGTATCAATGCCAACACATCGAATCCAGAAACGAGGGATAACTTTGTCACAACTGCTGCTCTTTACGTTCAAGGACCTGTGCCGACGACCATGACTTCCATCGTCAAGCAACAAGAACAACAGCCAAACATGGGTTACGAGGGAAGCATACCGTTTGGCCATGGACCCGGTCTTCCACCCACCCTCCCAAGATTCCACGAGTTCAACCAACAAACCGCCATTCCCGAAAATACTCCTTGGCAAGCTGACTTTGATGAATAGATGTTGAATGTTGTATAGATTGTTCGATAGAACGTGTGTCACTCAAAATATTCAGTCTCGCAAACTGTCGTACAATGTCTTCGTCGTAATCTAGCAACATTTTAGAACAATTTTGAGGTCGAAAAGCCTGTTTAATTTCACATTTCACAAGAAACGAAGTAAGATATTGACTTAAATTGACGAAAACGGAGACTTTCACATATTTTTTTGTATTTTAACCTCGTCGTTGTGTACATATTTTAAGAGTTTCTAATCATTTTACATTTTTTATTAGCGTTATTGGCTTACTTCACATTCTGGCCACAGCTTTCACAAGCCAATCTTTCACCGAATTATTTGCCGATCTTTCACTTCTACTGACGACTGCTTGCTGAGGAAATGACATTTTATCGTAAAATAGAGAGTACAATTCACGAATTTTTATAGACTTTTGTGCGCTAGGACATCGTGCAACTGTTCGTTTGAAGTGATTTTACGGTAGTTCTTTTGGAATCGTTGCTAATTTCGTTACGGTCGTTCTTTGCGAAGTCGGCAAGTTGGAAAGGTAGACACCGTGCTTCCGAAAATAAATTGTCTACAAAATTCTTTCTGCAATTGAAAATAAACTGCTTCATCGGTTCTCTAATTTTGTAACTTTTTTTTTGAAGATTTCAAAAAACGGTTCTAAAAGCGCACGCTAACTGAAGTTATTTAACGACAGATAGAAATGTTCAGTTGTTGTAGAACATTGCAAATTCTTAAAATGGCGAGGCTATTACCGTGATGGTAATAGTTCTATTGATATTAATGAATATTTATAAATATATATTATTATTATTATTTATTATTACTTGTTTTTATTATTTACTTATTATTTTTGTTATCCTTATTATTATATATAAATTATTTTTAAATGTCATCATAAATGTGCCTTCAAACGAGCTCGGGAAGAAGTTATTTAATGATAATAAATATTAATAAAGCTGTTTGTAATGATAATAATATTTGTTTAATAATTATTCTTAATAATTAAGATAATAATAATTAAAGATAAACTACAATAACAACAATAATAATAATAATAACAATAATAACTAATGATGATTAATAATAATTTTTAAATTACATTATAACAGTTGCACAAATAAACATGAATTTTAACAATTTTACCGAATGTCACCTTTCAGCTCAAAATGTTGGCTTTCTTAATTTAGGAGCAAATATCATTTTTTATGCTACGCTCGCATGTCAAGGGTGATGACAATGATAATAATATTGATTTTATATATTGATATTTATTCTATTAATTAATAATTAAATTCTTAATCATTAACATTATTAATATTACATTATATTACTACTATTATTATTTTTATTATTATTAGTAGTAGTTGTAGTAGCAATATTATTAGTATTATTATTTGTAAATATAGAACAACCAAGTTTATTAATGTAATACTTAAGGTTTGAATTTTTGCTGCTATTGCCAAACACATCGAAATAATAATTTTTAAAAGCTGTTAATTTAAAAGGTCAAGTTTCTGCGAGGTTATACAACAGATGTGAGCACTTTGAGAACACGCGTTTCTCGTTGCTTCAAAATTGTGAATCGATCGACGTTGAAGGCCAGTTTTGAAGGAATACGAAAATATTCACAAGAAATTGTGAAAAACAATTTGCAGTGAACTTGAAATAAATTTCGACGAAGAGAATTTGCTGGACGTAAATCGGTTTGCATGTTTGTTGTTATTGTTTAACAATTATTTGCTAATGGGATAAAATGTGATCAATTCAGAATTAGAGATAACAAGATTAACACATCAGTTTCATAACATCATTTTATGTTTCTAAGAATTTCACGTTTTCAAGTTAAAATTATTGATGTAATGCATTACATTACATAAATCTCTAAATCCAGCCTGCATGGCTTTTCATCCAAGAACAATCCAAAGGTATAGATATAATTTCAATATAAATCTTAAATGAATATTATAAGAATATAATTGGAAATGTTTTGAACAATTAGGATATTTTTGAAGATCATTAATTGATTTAATAAAACAATAACTAATTAAATTATTGTTAATATTATTTTTAATCATTATTATCATTATCATTATTATCTTTATCATTATTATCTTTATCATTATTATCTTTATTATTATTATTATTATTATTATTATTATTATTATTATTATTATTATTAATTTAACAGTCATTAATAATTAATAAATTAATTTACGAAGTAAATTTAAAAACAAATAAAAAAAATTAATGAAATAATGCAACTGAAAAATGCGATTATATTATGATATTATCGATAATTTGCCTCCTCGTGAAATATTTGTAGATATTCATTAAAATGACAACAAGCAATTAAGATTCACCTTCATCTATGTATTCAGCACCGGATTTACCCAGGTGGACGACCACAAGCCTCTGCGCAAGTTGTCCCCTGTTGTCCCCTCCCCCTGATAAGCAAAAAATATGGTTTCTTTGGTTGGTGGAGGCCCCTGTGCAATGGCACACCCCGACCACGCCTAAATCCGGCACTGAATGTACTTTGATTATGTGGTTAAAGTTTGTGATTTAATAGCGTAATTCTGACGCAGCAAGAACCTAGCAATGGAAACGGAGAAGACCTCGTTGTGGCAGCAGGTTGTCAGGGACAAGAACGGTTGGATTATTGTTGTTGCGAGTGTCGTGCTGAACATCGTCAGAAATGGAATGACTTTTGGATTCGGAGTCTTCATCGCAGAACTGAAAGTCGTTTACGAACGATCCATGGCCGAACTTGGTGAGCGGAGGAAGTAATTGAGAATGTTTTCAATTTTAATATTTCCCAATAAGATTTTGTGGGTGGAAATCGAGTAGTTATTGTAAATAAAGTGGTAACTCCTCCATGCTGCCAGACAGATGTTGGCATAAAACTTTCACTGTTTTGTGTTACTGTGAGGTTCCTTGTGAATGTTCGAGATTGAGGTTTGTTGCAGTTTGTTCGCTTACACTTGGTTTGCTGTTTCTATTTTGTGACCCATGATAATACATGATAATACATGATAATACATGATAATGCATGATAATACATGATAATACATGATAATGCATGATAATACATGATAATACATGATAATACATGACAATACATGATAATACATGACAATACATGATAATACATGATAATACATGATAATACATGATAATACATGACAATACATGATAATACATGATAATACATGATAATACATGATAATACATGATAATACATGATAATACATGATAATGCATGATAATACATGATAATACATGATAATACATGATAATGCATGATAATACATGATAATACATGATAATACATGATAATGCATGATAATACATGATAATACATGATAATACATGATAATACATGATAATACATGATAATACATGATAATACATGATAATACATGATAATACATGATAATACATGATAATACATGACAATACATGATAATGCATGATAATACATGATAATACATGATAATACATGATAATACATGATAATACATGATAATACATGATAATACATGATAATACATGATAATACATGATAATACATGATAATGCATGGTAATGATCTCCTTTAGCGAAGAACATCAAAAACATCAAAATCATCGATACGCATTTGTAGACACCGTTGCAATAAATGTTAATGTTGCTGTTTGCAGTGGATTCTTAATAACATTATCTTTCATTAAACTGTTTTGTATAGTCATTTATTGATCAAAAATTGTTTGGACCTGACGTCCAATAGACAACAAATGCGAATATATTGCATTGCGTAGCAAACCAGAAGAAAACAATTTGTCTCTGTCAACACCTTGAACGTTTTTTAAGGTCACCCAGTTTAAAAAAAACATACTTGTTCACGCCATAATTTAATTACATTCAAACTATTACTATTAATAATTTGTAATAATTCAAGATACATTTAAGAAGCAAGCATATTTTACGACGACCTGCCGAGGTTTTCAACAAAATAATTAGACATCATTGGTTTACAAATTCCGAACTCCTCTTGTTGTTGTTGATGCTGCTGATATGTTGTTGCAGACATGGGATATTAGCCCTTGCATTCATTTAATGTTTTAAAGCTCTTGTTGCAAATGCTAGAACAATCAAATCCTCAATCTAACATGTAATACCGTGGAAGTCAGTCGAAAGAAAAATGTTTGATTCTGATTTAACAATAATTCTGGTTGTAAATGTTTTTATTTTGTGGTTTTTTTTTGTCAAAATGTTGTTATGGTTCCATCAAATCTATTCAAATTAATAAAAGGTTTCATTAAATTTATTAATTTCTGTTTTTTTTTCAATTTCTTTAAAACTGTTTTTATTAACTTAACATGTTTCTAATAAGTTTACAATGTCTTAGAAGACCTAATAATTTAAAATTGTTCAATTTTTCACTTCATGAAAGACTGGATCGGAGTACTGGTCATCTGCCTCAGCAACTTGTTTTCTCCAGTGACCTTCTTCATCATCAGGAAAGCTCCAGTCAAGGGATACTTCATTTGCTCTCTACTTGGAAGTTTACTCCAAGCCATCAGCTGCATTTCATCTTCGTTTGTGACCTACGTACCCTGGATGTTCCTCTCGTTCAGCCTCCTCTTTGGGTTCGGCTCATCCCTGGTGTTGATCTCATCCTCGCTCGTCATTTCTAAGTTTTTCCCGCCCCAACATCAGCACCATGTCTTTGCCACTGCCACGTATCAATGCGCCTTCCCGATCGGTTATTTTTTTAACTTTTTAAAGTTTTTTTTTAAAGTAGATTGATGTAAGTTCAAGTGCTTGCATGGATGCGTTCTTGCCTTCCTTATTTCTATTAATTGAACCGCTTACGGCGCTACCAACACCCGTGGGAAGGGGCTTAATGAAAATGGTCCATATGGCGCCATATGGATAAAAACATTCCCATTACCATCCATCTCCAAAATATGCATGTTTAATTCATTAAGTCTCCAAATTTAATTTGTTACGTTTCCAAATTAATACCAGCCACTTTGACGTATTCTGCACTTTATGGTTGGCTCATCAAAGTCACTTCCCTGGAAACTGCTTTTAGGATTGCCGGAGTCAAAGCCTTTGTCATCGGAATCGTCTGCAGCTCGCTGTTCCTGTTAAAGGTTTATTTGTCCATTTAAAAAAAAAATTCAATTTTTATAGTTAATATTTGTGTTTATTATAAATTATGTTTATATCAATATTACAGCTGATGTATTATTTAAATATCGCACCGAAATGAATTAGACTGATTGAATAGCGTGAAATTTTCATAGAAACCATCTTGCGATCGCAATGAGAGTAAGACCAACTTGACTGATGAAGGAGACAGTGGAAATGCCACAGTAGAGCAGCACCTAACCAAGCCATTGGAGACAGCCGTTTCAACTGGGGAAGTCAACAAATGGTTGGACGTTTGCAGGAGGCCCGAAAGAATCTGCTGGCTTGCTGGTTTATTTCTGATCTTTGCCACACAAATTGTTCCCGTCTTTAACCTGGTAATTTTTAGTCGTAATTAATTTATAAATCAATTTATTAATAAACGTTCATCAACTATTGCATCATCTTGCTAGCTTCCTCAGGTCGACATAACATTGATCTCTCGTTTAAATACGCATAAATCATTCCTGCTGTCATTTCTTTTCAACCACAATATTTCTGTTTTTTTTTTTAAATTAGTCAGTACGACTGAGCCTGATGTGTTTCCTTTATGACGGTCCCTTTGTTTTAGATTCTTTATCCACTATTTCGTTTTCTGTGTTTGTTTTTTTTTTAGCTTAATGAATGATCTAAAAGGAGAAAAGCATCATTCGTAAAGGTCTATAATATCTATAGAAGCTACATTTGATTGAAACATTTCCTAATTACTTGGCAGCCTCATTACATGGAAGAAAAGGGCTACGAAAAAGTGGAATCCTCCCTTTCAGTGACACTTTTAAGTTTCTTTGAGACTTTGGGCTACGTGGTTCTGGCTCTAATTGGGAACAAGTTTAAGGGCAAATTGGTTTACATGAACATTCTCTCCTGCCTCGGATTTGCTGTCGTTCTACTCATTTGGCCGTCAGTGAATCCTTCCTATGCCGTCATCATGGTCTTTTCATCACGTTTGTATTCACATTCGAATTTGCGATGGTTACTGGAAATGTAACAATTAAATGATAATATTTTCCAAAGTTATTGGTAATAGCAACATTTGTTTTTAAATTTAAAAAATTAATAATTTTTATTTTTAGTTATAGGAATTTTCCTCAGTATGTCGTTCATATACATGTACGCCGGATCAGGGGAAGCCATGGACATGAACATAGACATTGCATGGACAGCCTCGTGCTTCTTCTCAGGGGTTGGGTCACTGCTCAGTCCCATCATATCAGGGGCCGTGTACGATTGGAGACATTCATATTCAGACGTCTTTTACGTTGTCGGGGCCGTCTGCATAGTGAACTTCTTGGTCTTCGTTGTCATACCCGTTGCCAGAAAATACAGAATGAAGAGCCCGGGATATGAAAACATCGAATGAAAATTTGATTCTGTTATTCCTCTGATAGAGTCACAAATTCTAATTTCATTGAAATTTGTCTTTTTTAAATAATGCTCTATTTTCTGAGCTATAATATCTAAAAAAAAAAAAATATTGTGTCTGTTGATTTTCGATTTTCAAGTGTCGGTCTGGTACCTGGAGTAGTCACGGGCAAAAGCCACCTCGCGGGAAGCAGATTTCCTCAGCGTTCGAGGTTTTCCAAGTTAGGGATTTAGGAGTACTGACGAGTACCAAAGGTAGTCGGTCAATTCAAAACTGTTGAAAAAGATTCTTTGTTTGAAACAATGTTTCATTGTGCTCTATTAAGAGATCAAATGCTATTCAAATAGATAGAATAGAATTCTTTTTAAAACACTTCCATCTTTGTAACTTATTTGTTTTAAGGAGGATTATTATCCTCAAGAGTAAAATTCTTTCGATAGCACCTATTGATTGGAAAATAAATGCATGTTGAGGTTATTCTCAATCCGAGTCAATAATAAAGTTTGGGAGGATGAAAGAGCCATGAAGGATAGGTTTCTGATTCCAGAGGGAACCAAGTGGACCTTACCATATTACCGCCTCAAGAATGGTAGTATTCTTTAAGTGGTTCATCTGTTTTTGTTTTATTACCTCTTATGGTGCCTACTAGTAATTTGTTAATGAGTGTCAGTCTTTTGGCGGAAGTATGTGCTTCCCTGAGTTATTTGGTTTTAGTTTCTTTTGTGGCTCTAATATTTGTGATTAAGGTATTTTGTTGAATAAAATTTCTTCTAAATTCTCAACAAAAACAAAAATCTCAGCATAGAAGTTATGATGTCATCAATTTGACTCAAATGGTTTTCCGTATCCGTGACAAGTCATATTCAAGTCTAGCAGTAACACCAAGGACATTGAATGATCAAAACAATGTCTGAAATAATTATAATTCAAACAAATTAAATTTTGCTCGGAAACACGGACTAAGACTTTATCTTGGCATGGCAAGGTGAATCTTTTTGGTCAATTCAACTTTCATTTAAAAAATTACTTTAATAAGCTTTGAAACAAAAAATAGATGTCATTTTTGTAACTGGGTAGAAATTTCGATTTTCAAGAATGTGGAGACTATAAAATTTGTTTTTAAATTATTGAGGTATGCCTGAACTTAAGAATATCATCCAATTCTTTGCATCGTTGTAAAATATTAATACTCATATGCTTAAATTTATTTTATAAGCTATCAAATTTAGGACAACATTCGATTATTGTGAAAATATCTGATCTCCACAGCACCGTAGCGCTGCAACATTGTATTAACAACTGCGCATCCAGGATGCGACTAATAATGCCAGCGATACTCCCACGCATTTCTTCATAAACATGTGTGGTTTAAGAAAACTCTTTCTGCTTATGTGACTATTAGTGACTATTTCACTCGCTTTGTAATAAACTTTAAATCTAAACAATAAGCTAAAAGTGCAGAAGTAAACAAACAAATCTGCCAAGTCGTATCGTTTGGTAAGATATGAATGTGATATTGATATTAGTCGCAGCTTTGCACTGCTTCAATGTTGTGCTTAATATTCAAGCACTTTATTATAACGATAGGGAAGGACAGGTGTGTTTTTTTTTACTCTATTCTTCGTGTTAATTACATTCAGCAAATTTTTGAAATTCAGCAAATGTACTGATTTATAACCTAGCATATGGCATTATGTCAATGATCTCTATAGTATATTAAAATGTGCATTTATGCAGCCACATTTCGATCCTGAAGCACACGGCTTGTCAAAAAGTGAATCTTATGATGACATGCCGTGGAATGAAATATTTGCTGACGAGCTTAAAGACATGATAAATCGTGAAAGAACCGTTAAACCTTCCTTCATGAACGAAGATGATGAAATCTTCCATGGTCACTTTGAGGCTGTTCCTGATTGGCCCACTAGTGATTTTCCAGTTGGTCAGGTAGGGGGACTGGCCACTGATGACAAGGGGCAACTGCACATTTTCCATAGGGCCAACAGAATTTGGGGCCCTGAGTATGATTATTCTAGAATTAGATTTCTTTTTTCTTATGGAGCTCTTCATAAATTTAGCTTGAGTATGATGCATTATTACCTAAAAAAGTTACTTTTAATTATTCTAGATGATTAAATTGCATTTAAATATTCTGTTTTCAATGTTTTTTTAAACATATTGTTTATTGTAATTCTTAAGCTTCAATTGAATCTGTTATTTGCAGCTCATTCAATGAACTCAACATCTACCAAGAACACAACAGAACAGTGATAAGCAAGCCAACCATGCTAATAGTCAACTGTTCTAATGGGAAGATTGTAGGCCAGTGGGGAAAAGACCTGTAAGGAGTGATGTTTAAATAATTATAAATAACCATAATTAAATATTAATATTATTGATTTAATTCAATATTTTGTTATTTTAATCAATAATATTTTTCATTTTCTAAACTTTTGCAAATTCACTTGCATCAACACTCGTTTACTTTGACTTGCCGTTCGGCTAATCGACCGCATCGATGATTTTGATCCCCCAATTGTTAGATGTATCTTAAGTAACATTTTTATGTTTTTGATATCAAAATGAAAAGTTCTCTTGATGTCTCTTTAAAATATTTTTCAGCCGAGGAGCAGCTATTTACATAATTAATGGAAATCAATTTAAATGCTTGTTTAAAGAGCTCGAATTTAAAATCACCTTACTCTGTAAATTACTAATATCATCCAAAAACATTTTGTCAAAGCAAAGTTTTTTGTATTGCAATTTAACAGATTTGTACTTCCACATGGACTTGCGATCGGCTCACATGGAAATATTTATGTGACTGATGTTGCTCTCCACCAGGTAGGTGTTCCTATGAACCACTTACATTCGATGTACCACCACGTAAATTCCATCACCCACAATGTTGTCTAATGGAATGTTTGTTTGCCTTACAAGATGTTTGTAAGAATGGTTGCACGAATGCCTCAAAGAAGTCTAAAGAATGTGTAATAATTTGTCTAGCAGTGTGCGATTGCAATCATGTGTAATCATTGACATTTATGATTTTACCGTTTTGCTTCCTTCTAAGTCTTTTACCTTCTGACCGACTTTTTGACCAAATAAATAGAAACAACTTGCACGTAATGTACTGTTAATCGTTAACTAAGGATCGTGATGACAGTCTGTAACTTAATAATTCATTCTTCCATCCACAGGTTTTTATGTTTGAAAGTGGGGAGAAGACTCTGGTGCTGGGCAAGGCGTTCGAGCCGGCCAAGAGTAATGATGATGACGATCGGTTTTGCAAGCCGACCGATGTGGCCATTGCCGCGAACGGAGATTTTTACGTTTCCGATGGGTGAGTGGTTTTTTTGTGTTTGAATTATTGATTGAATCAAACTTTTTGCTGGGATGGTTAGCATCTGCTTCCATGGAATCACAATTCCACGGAGGTTTTTCTTTTGACTATCCAAAATTAATATTCAAGATGGTCATTCAAAATATTTTAGAAGGTGCATTATAAATGTATTTCTAATCAAATTAAATTAATTTCATTAAAAATATTGATTTCCTCTTGGCATCAGATATTGTGTCAGTCGAATTATGATGTTCAGCAAGGAGGGCAACTTATTGCAGAAGTTCGGGATGGATGATTCGAGCATCCCTCATGGTCTTGCACTTGCGGAGGACGTGGATTTAATTTGTGTTGCTGACAGAGAAGGAATGAGGTTCATAAAATGGTCTGAGATTGCGCAATTAACAGTAATTCAAATAACTTCAAATTAATAATTGTCTCAATGATTTTCAACCATCTTAACATTTTTTCTTCAGAGTTCTTTGCTACAAAGCTGGCTTAAAGGATTCTAAATCAGTCGGAACCCCGGTAGCACAATTCACGAACGATGACTTTGGACGTGTTTATGGAATCACTTACAGTCCTCTGGGTAATTTAGTGTTGTTACTGTAAGAAGAGCATCAATAAGAATTGTAGGACCCACAGTAGGACAGTGATGAAGCTTGTCATATTACAAAAATCAAGACTTAACTGATAAGATTTGGATAGCTTAAAAAAGTTCCTGTTCTTCAAAACATTTGAGATTCCATATTTAAATTTTGATACACAGAGAGCTCCCCTCTTTGATATAAGCTTTGAAATACTCATCTTTTGAAATTTTGTAAGCCAGTATTCAGTGCATGATTTATGTTCATTTGAACAAATTGAAGCCCAGGAACCCTCCTTCAAAATGATGGGTTTACTTTCAAACGAGCTCCTTTGAGTCCATTGGTCTCCTTTCATGTGTCTCACCAGAGCAATGACATACTGCTTGTTTTCAGAAACTTCTCAATTATTCATTAATCATTCAAATTGTGTCTAATACAAAATGTAGAAACTCTCACCACACAAGTCCATCCATGAGTCCAACATTCATTATCAAAATCAAATTACCTTTTCACAATCTTTCGACTTTTGAAAATCTGTTTCTAAATACTGGTTTTATCTTCCATATTCTTTACTGAATGTTCACAAAAGGTGGGTTTTAAAATCTCTTTTTTTAATCAAAATTGATTAAAAGTTTATTTTACAAATCTTCCCCAGTGAGAGAACTGCCAAGACTAATTTAACTGTTTTTTTATTCTCAGTCTGAATTTCAATTTAACAACACTACTTCCCGCCAGATGGCCTGCTCTACGGAATTCTCGGCCAGACGGGTATTTTGAAATCTCAAGGGTTTTCGATCGATTTAAGAGATAACGACGCCTATGAGGCCGACGTGGTTGCTTATTGGTCACCGGATGATGAGGTAGGTCGCATGAGATGCATTCGAAGTAGCATTTCAAGAGCTCATTAAAGTAAACTATCTCCAGGGTTTTCAATCCCCTCATGCCATCGCTCTGAGCAGAGACGGGGGATCCGTATTCGTGGGAGAAACCGGACCCAATTATATCTGGAAGTTTGAGAAAGATTTTTGAGAAATCCTGCGAGGAAAATGACATTTAAAATCATGGCCCTGGTGACTTTGATCCAGAGGTTTGAAACTACAAACTAGTCATCGACTTAATTGCTGTAACTTCCAAAATATTCACTCAGAGTGATTGATGTTGCAGCCCTTGTGGCATTTTGAATTAACCATCTGGGTGATGTTGAAGCACCTTCGATTTCACATACTTCGAGCTTTTCTAAAACATTCTGTTTGACATTAAACATTAGAACCACTTCAACATGACATCATGTTACAGCTTTCATTGAAGCAGATCTCTTGATAGACAGCCTGAGTGTGATGTTTTGTTGCCTGAGAATAATCATCGTCGTCATTTCAAATTTTCTATTTCGCTAACACGAACTTATTGTAAAGATGATTATACGTTGTTGAATGTAATGTTTATTGTTTACAAGAAAGTATTTACAAATAAATCATATTTATCCATTCAAATGTCATTGCTTTTCATCAAACATGCAACAATCCTACACATCCGATGCGTATGTAACTGACTTTCAGATAATAAATTAAAATTCTGCAAACAACTAAAATTTGTAAACAATTAAAATTTGTACATCAGGTTTGCACCCTCGCTACCTCCTCGGTCGTCGGTTTTCTTTCGACGCGGAGGAGTAAAACTCTAATGAAATAACTCTAGGAGCAGATATCAGGAGGAGGTGCAAAAATGAGTTTATCAGATATTTCAGTGACAAGAAGAGACTTTGGCAGAGTGAAATTGTATTTTTACATTTGGTCTTGGAGTACTTCACAGGGGCAAGTGACTCTGAGGATGAAGATTGAGGCCGTTTGAAACTCAATGTGAAAATCTCAATCATGGAATGATTCAGTGTGATGCAAATGAGAAGCAGTGTCGCCAAAGAGGAGCAGGACTTGGACGGACTGGCGCCGGAGACGTGCCTTCTCATGGTGGCCTCCGTGAACTCCTCGGCATCCTGTATTCTACCTCCGAAGGCGAGCGTCGTGTTCATGGCAACAGCAGACAGTACGGCCAAACTAGAATCGCCAGAGGACATGATGTCGTAAATGCAACTGTTCAAGAAGTAGCCCGCCAAGTCGGGCTCCAATGACCTACAAACGAAGAAAGAGGTTTCATAGTTGATTGGCTCAAATCTGTCAGAGCGAGGTAGAGTCGAGAGTTGTTTGCTCCCTCTGGGTACGGAGGTTGCTGTGCCTTGCTTGGGGGTCTGATCATCTGACTGGTAGTGAACATGGGAGGATTTGATAAATGACTGTACATTCACTTGCATTGGGGCAGGGCAACCGAGGAAACAGAGTTGCACCGAGTTCAACTTGGCATCCAGAGAAGTGGCAAATTCATCTGGGGTCTTGATGAAGATGGAGAGGGCCTGTTGGATGCAGTTTATCCTTATTGCAGTGTCGATGTGACGGATGGTGATGGTGACGAGACGGTTGGTTTCGACTTCTTGAATCTTAACATTGTCGAATGCACCAAAGGATGTGGAGCCGTCAGAAAATGTGGAGGGCAGCTCGGTCGAAGTGGCCTGGTACAAGACGTATCTATCTGCCAGAGCACATTCTTCATCTTGCTTGATCACCACTGTAACCTGCACAAAACAATTTGTTGAATAAAATCTCATATAAAAAAGATGATTTGTAAAATGCTGAAGAACCTCTAAATTTAGACAAATGAATTAGTAAATAAATAATAATAATTAATTGAATAATAATGAATAATAATTAATTGCAATTAATTATTTAACTTAAGTAAATCTTAATAATTGAAAAAGCGCAATTGTTTGTTCGGGGATCCATTTTAATTCGAAGGAGCAAAGAATGAATGAACCCAAGGAAAGTTAAGGTAAGCTCCAATTTAACTATGTTTGTCAGGCAGCTGATAAAACAAGACCCATATTCTTGGTCCACACAGCTCAATAAACACTACGTTTTCTTGAGCAAATGAAAGGAGCTCAAACGCGATCGTTTAATATTATTACCGCTCCACTCAGTCAAAACCCAAGAATGTAAAATTGGTAACTTGCTTGAAGCTTAGGTTTTAGAACCGAACGTTCGTATATAGACACTGTCTCGAGCGTCGAGTCGTCACCTCGAACATTGAGAATGTTTCGCGAATGCGAGTAAAATGTCACCGCTGCGAAGCACAATGACACGAGAGTTCATTGAGGCCCGTCAATTGAATGGAAATCTTCACAACTCTGCAGGCACCGAACTGCCTGAAGCTATCACAAATCAACGACTGGCTTCTTCGGCCCAGCCGACGACGAGACGCTCACGGCTGAGAGAATGAGCGCGAGGTTCTTTTGTCGGTCGTGCCGAGCGGACGTGTGGTGGAGGCTCGTAAAAAATCATTTCGAAGCGGTGCACAAGTGACTCGTGACAAGTCACATTCGGTAAACATGATTAACACAGTGTCGTTGTTACGTGTTTAGGTTGTTGCATGTTTACATTGTTGCGTGTTTACGTTGTTACACGTTTACATTGTTACGTGTTTACATTGTTACGTGTTTACATTGTTACATGTTTACATTGTTACGTGGTTTGTCATGCAGTCTGGGATACCCATCCCATAACGAAATCCGCAGCTCATTAATTCAAAGATATTAAACAATCCTTTGAAAAGCCGCAAATTCTATTTATTTGACACGTTGAATATATAAAAGTGCCTCTTCACGGAATATAATATATTTTATTATTATTATTATTATTATTATTATTATTAAAAGTTATTATCACTATTATTCATTAATCATTTCCTGCGAGGCAATCAGTGCAAATGTAATTGGAGAGAAGCACATCTGCGTTCCTGACCAGCCACCTGCATCTGTTTTGAAAGCAGAAGAAAATCTCATCAAAAGGGGGCCATAAAAATTCGTTTGAAGACAAACTTCCTTTCAAGACACCTGTGCACTAAATGGAGTGGCTCATCGTTTCGCCGACGATATCTGGAATCCTAGTAAATGCGTCTGCAATTTTCATTCATATTTGTTTGTTTTTTGTTTTTTTTTTAAGAGAATCTGCCAGATAAAGAATGGATTGAGTCTGTCAATGGTGTGGTTTCGCGTCAAGAACACGTACAGCATCATTTTCAAAAGAGAAGAGATAAAGTTTCACATTTAGATAGTGTAATTATTTTAAATCACTCCGATGTTACGTCTGCTCAGCAACAACAACAGCAACAACAACATTGCGAAAGAAGGTCAAACAACAATTCTAGAAGCGCTGTCTGAATGAGCCTCAGTAATACGGTCGAATACAGATGGTGAAGTCCTAACGTGGACTTTCTTCGGCCTGTTTAGAGCACGTGATAAAAGAATGTTTGAAACATTCCTCAAAACAATGAGAGTAGAAAAGAAAAGACTCAATGCAATAAAAATGTTACGTTTTAAACGTGAGAACCTCGTCCAAACCTCCACTAGGAACAGCATGAACCCAGAGCACCTGCGAGCCAATTTACATGCTGTTCCTGAGAGATGAAAGAAGCTTCCAGAAGACCAATTTGAGAACAGTTTTCCTCAAACAATGAAGTAATTGTTTGCAATTAATGGAGACACCGGTAAAGACAATTTTCTAATTTCTCCTTCTAAACTAAGGAACCTTCAGAAATCTCTGAAATATTAAGTGAAGGTTTTTTTTTTCAGAGCTCACAAGTGGGAAGTTTTAGTGGCAAGACACTTTAACAGTCCATTACAAAAGGACACCCATGAAGAGGCTTTTATGCGAGTCATGAACATAAACAACTGAAAGTAGACCTGACAACCGACTTTCAACTCGGAACACTAGGACTGTAAGACTACGAAGAGCGATAATTAACAACATTTCCTTCATTGTAAAATGAAGTGATTTAAAAATTAATAAAATTTAAAAAAAGAAAAAATGAAATTTTAAATAGTTTTAAAGAGAAACATAAAAAATGAAAAACATTTAAAATCCAGAATCAATTAACCTGGTTAAAACATAATTTATTAAATTGATTTATATAAGCGAAAGAACGAGACAAGATTTTCGACCTTTGCCAGAAAGGATCCGAGATGATTCTTTTCAGCGGTCACCTGGATGGTGAAGTGCTCGTTGTCCACCACGGGCCAGGCTCCGGCAATGTTACAAGTTTGACGTTCGTCGTCGAACATGACCAAATGGAGACCCCCGAAGATGCCGCAAACCCCGTGTTCGGACTCGAAGTCGGAGTCTTCGCTAGAGCCTTCGCTGTAGGTACAAGCCAACGGTATGGGACTAGCCAGGGGATATTGCTGTTCGAAAACCGGACCTTCCGTCGGGCAGCCATAGATGTTCATCTGCTTTTCGGTTCCCTTGTGAGCGCTGTGGAAGTTCAGATCTCCGAGACATCCTCTGCTGGCCGTGGCCAAGCATTTGTAAAACGTTCTGAAGGCCGTACAACGCTTCTCGATCTCCGTCGGCATCAGAGAGGCCACCGGGAGGCTATGCTTGCTGACCCAAGTGAGGGGGTACATGTCACTGATCCTCAGAGATTCTTGGGCCTGCTGGTACAAGTCCCAACAGTCACTGAAGCCACACTGAGAATTGAATCCACTCACAGGGATGCCTACATTTTGAAGAAAATATTTGGATTAGATCGACAGAAGCTTAAACCTCAGTGCCAAGTATTAGTACTTAATTACATTGTAACAACTACTTTTAGAAACTTAGATCATTCTAACCAAAGCTACTCAACAACTAACCTGGAGATTCTTACCCTCCAGACTTGATTACCAAAAAACACACAATTTGAATATGTAGAAAATATCCACAAAAGCACACTTATAATAATGTTGCGTGCTTGAGAAGCACATAAACTACCTACAATGTTTGCATTTAAACCTTGGATTGTATGAGATAAAAAAAAAAGTGATCCAAGTGTCACTTGTGTTCGGAAGGGAACAATATTTCCTCAGCAAACTCCAGGTGTAACAGGTGCAGCGTGAGGATTGTAAAACGCCTGCAGTAAGTTCAAAACCAGAGAAATTTAAATGCCACTTGATAACAATTAAGTTTTGGATGGAGTTGGAGGTGCCAGTGGGATTAGATATATGGCGCCACAACATATTCTCCAGTCGTAATCAATTAAGCGCCATAAATTAACTAATAATAAAGTGATTCGCATGGATTCGTAAACTTCAACTTCTCTCGCTAAAAGTTCTTGACTCGTGAGAGTGCGAGTGAGATAAGGAGGAGGATATTTCTTTCGATATCAGTTGTCAAAATAGGCAGAATTCGAGAATGATAAACCTCTAAAAGGCTGATGCATTGCAACGGGAGGAGAAAAATAAAAGCGCTTATTTATCATGGGTTATATTCAGACAACTTTCATGCCTGAGCAAATAAGAAGGTAATTTCTAAAAAAAAATAAAAAAATAAAAAATAAAAAGGGAGAAAAGAAAAAAATTATCAGAATGAAATGAAATTCTGGAAGTTGTTAAACAAAGGGAGGCTGAAGATACAACCGATGTCAGCTGAGAGATTGGCTCGCTAGTATTCTACGATTACGTTGTGAGAACAACATAACAGGCAGAAACAGACAAGTTTTGAGCAGCAGTCATAAATCACAGCAGAAACTTGTGAACTCCGAACAACTGACTTCTCTCAACGAGAAGCATAGCTGCCAACGGCTCGAGTATATTCGTGCTAATTTTGAAGCTCAAGCCAGCCGCCTCTAGTATTCCGATGTGTAACATTCTCGCACTTCTAAAGGAAGGTCGTGAGACAATCTACTTATTATTCTGTTATTATTCGCTCACAATTTGTAAATACCAACATTTGTAAATAAACCAAATGTGTTTAAGGTACAAACTCATCGTACGCATCTAAAAAAAAACACTTTTCTAGAACTTTATTAGGTTTTTAAAAAAAATATAAATTCCTGTTGTTATTTTAATGTAAGTCTAGTTCATTTATATAGCGCCATACGTAGAGGCAGAACTAACTTGTACGCCATTAATAATAATAATAATAATAATAATAATAATAATCATTCAATTTTTTTAATGTCTGGAATTTGCAGGAGAACTAGTCAACTGAATTGAAAGTTAGCTTGGTTATTCGAGAACGAAGACTCACCAGATAGTAAGATCATCAGAATCCAGAGATAAGATGGTGATGGTGAATTATTCTCTCGAGCCAAACGATTGCAGGTTGCAGCACCAGTGGGACATGGGTGGCTTCCACGTTCTTCCATCACGCTCCATCCATAGAGCAGCGTGAGATTTGAACTTGAATTCTAAACTCTTGTCATTTTAAGGACGTGCGTACCTCGCCTGGAACAAATGCCGATGTTCGCCTGTTATAGGGATCAACGAGAAGATTTTAATTAAATCTGAAAATATTTACTAAAAAATATGATCATCACACGACGACGTCTGAAGTTATTTGGTGCAAGTTTTACAAAGGAAGCCATTAAAAATGTCATGTAGCAGAGTGATTTCGAGAAGATTCAATTATCTGTAGCCTCATACCTGGCCCATTGTCCTATGAGACATAATTACCAGAAAGTTGATTAAATTGCCTTCGAAAAACTTCAAAATTTTCCATCTCATCTCCAATTACCCGTAGCCTAGCAACGGGAGAAGATTAGAAATTCGATAGACCATCAGACCCTCCACCTGTCTCCATCATTCGCAAAGGATTTCCAAATATCGGCGGTCAGAAAATAAACAGGGCCGCATGGCAAACTTCTTTGAATCGAGTACTTTGAGGACGAGAGGTTTAGCACGTGATGAGAAAGAAACCGTGTGGCATGAAAGAGAATGAATAGTGTTTATAAAATCAGAAAAGAAGTCATAGGTGTGCAATATTTCAATCTTCCGTAAGAGCTTGAAGAGTTTATGAGTGCTTGAATGGTACGTAATTATTTTTCATTGCTTTAAGGAGGGCTAATGGAGATCCAATAACGGTGTGCAATAAGAACATTATTATGTCATTACCATGATTTATGAGAAGTTATGTAATACGAATATTATTAAGTTTCATACGAAAGTATATAATACGAATATTATGATGTTATTATTATGTTTCCCTCTTGATGCCAAGTGATGTCCACAGAAAACAACAGAAAACGCAGTTCGTTTCAGAATTCGAACCCGTGTGCACTCACTATCCAAATGAAGTAAATGGTCCAAATATTAAGTGGAAAATTAAGCTAATGACTGAAGCGAAAATTCATGCACCAACTACTCCATTAGCAACCCAACCATTATCTCCTTCCACTCAGAATTAACTCATTAAGTAGTTATTCCATCCAATCATTCCCGTGATCCGGTTTTATTTTGTTTTGTTTTTTTGTGATTTCATGTCAAGAAAAGAAAAAGTTTCCAACTATTTTCTGCAATGACTTTGCAACATTCTTCCAGTCAATATCTCGGTACGTTCATTATGTGTCAAGATCGACGAGAGCAGTTGTCAGAGAAATTCTCAGCAACTGACATCTAAATACTTCAGAAAGCACTAGAAGGATCGATTTAATGACCCACGATTTTTTAGCAACCCAGCGGCAACGTCGTATCCCTGGGAATGACAAAGAAGGACCATTAATAGAAATAGCAGCAGGCCTCCAAAGCAACGCAGAAACCATTAACTTTCACACGTTCACAAGCAAGAGATAAAAAAAACAGTGAGAGAGAGCAAGCACCGAAGTAAGTTTTTGGTGAAACATCTTATTTGCAACCCGACAAGACGGCAAACATACGCACATGTTCGTAAGAAAAATGAGATACTGCAATGCGACAATCACATGCAATCCCCAGCCCATTCACTCATTCATTCATTCACTCGCACCAACCATCACCCACTTAAACTCCACAAAGAAACTCGATGGATGCGATAAGAAATACAAAGTTATCTCTCAATCTTATCAGCCTTCAAATGCACCACTGCCATGTTCTCCACGGCAAAGCAAAGTTTTACCAGGAATTTTTATTGCCGATATAATTTCTCCCTAGTCACGGTCGGTTACAAGAGTTAAAATAGGAGGAAGAAAGAAAAAGATTGCTCTTTCTCGGGTGAGGGGGACGACTCAAAATGTGAGGGTAAAAAAGACAGCTTTGTTAAGAGCCATAAAAATCCTGCCAAACCCAACGCCAGACGTGTGAAGGAGGAAGCAAACAAAAGTAGCGAAGCGTCGGCCCAGATGTTTGTAATCAATTAGGCAACTACAAGAATTTACTCAGGACCGCTCGATACAAAAATTACACACGCCCCACGTCATAGCTATTAAAATCTTTTTTTTTAAATAGAAATAAAGGTCTGTAAATTGAGATGTGTGGAAAAAATCGACCTCCCAAAAAAATCTAATAGGTCGCACTGGAATAAGTTGGAAAACAGACAGAAAACCTTGGCAAACCTCGTGTCGTCTCAGAGGAGCAGACGACGCTTCCAGGTTTCAGTCGTAGCGGCGCTAATCGGCCAATAGTTAAACATTCGTTAGATTTAGGGCAGACCTCACGAAAGAATTGTCTGTCTCTGCAATACTTTCATCACACACGCTGGAAGAATGCATTCATTAAGAAGAATGATATTCCTGCTTTGAAAGTGCAAATCATTGTCAGCAACAAAGAAGCACAAACCAATGTCATAAAATCACTTTCTCCTAACATTTTGTTGCAGTTCACTGTTCACATTTACAGGTGGAATTAAACTCAGAGTTATTTTAAAGTTTGTAATTTAATATTTCTTATTGTGAGTATCCCAGAAAATTGAATACCACATTTCAATCTGAATTATTATGAAATAAATTAATTTAAATTATTATAAAATGTTGTTAAAACAGGAAAACATTTGCAGAAATCAGAAATCAGAAAGCCATGATTTCTTAAATTGGCAAGCACTCTTAAAATTGTCAAAATATACTTCACTAATATGAATGTTGCTCAATTAAATCAAGAAAAAATCTATTATAAATGTTATTTAATGAAAATTCATTTAAAAGCCACATGCTGGACAGGATCTCATTATTTACCCATCATAATAAATACAGTCCAGTTACCACAGTTTAATTTATAATCATAAGTTTAAATAAATGAAACTTTCTTCTTTGTATCCAGAAAATAACAAATAATATAAGCTTTATAATATATTATTATTCTAATTAATATTATAATATAATATCTTCTACAGAAAAATTATCTATAAAAAATATTTTTATGAGTTATCAATGCACTACATCAAGCATCAGGCAGCAAACAAAATTTAACAAAATAAATTAACCTCAAATCCTTAAACGGCTTGCATTTATCAAATTGAGAAAAAATTATTTCAAAATTCTTAAACACATAATTTCAAGTTAAAATATTAAATTTTAAGTAAATTTTCAAACCTGCAAAATTTCGACACGCATTTATTCAAAAGAAATCCTCAGAGCTCTAAATAATTACAAATAATGTCCCAAACATACGTAATCCACGTACGGACAAGAACGTACACAACACTGACCGCAGAAACAGTTTATTTACTGGGGTACCTAGGAAAAGAAGCTGGTAAACAGCAGACTAGTGAATGCTAATACTTTAAAAAATAGTAAACTGGAAATGGTTTAGTTACAATTTCATTAACTTAATATTGCTGAGTTGATTGGTTTTTTAATTCACGTAAACAATTAAGTATATATTTAAAACTAATATTTATTAAATCTCTTACTCGCTCATTTACGATACCGAGAAGAAAACCATCGAGACATAGAAGTCATTTTAGCTTTTTCCAATGTGGCAACAGGATTTAGAGGGAGCAACATAGCAGCAACGACAAAGCTGTACCATTGAACAATGCTACAACTCCAAATTATCCGCGAGATGATTTGCTTTCCAAATAATCATTAAGCACTGACTAAAAGTGGCCAAATATCCCACTGACTGTTTTATTTACATCCTCAAACAAAAGTAGTTAATAAGACAAAGTTGCTTTTATTGAAATAAAAACCTTTTAAAAGATAATATATTTTTTTATCTCTATTTATCATCCACTGATTTTGACAGCCATTCCAGATAAGGAGGATTGCCATTTTCAATCTAGAGAAAAGAGCAAATTTTCTTGGCTCAGTAACTTTGCATTCTTAAATTACTTTTCAATAATTAATCATTTATGCACCATTCATGACAATATTGGTAAATATAAAAAATTCATTAAAAAAGTTTCACAAGGACTTAGTTTTTGAAACAATTGTTGCTAGTCCCATAAAATTAAATATGTACACAAATTGTTGTGAATTGTTAATGGTTGTTAACAACCTTGGTGCTGATAACTTCTGCAACATCATATGAATGGTTCTCCCTGCAAAATGAAGATTTCAAAAATAAGTCTATAATTTTTGGAAATAAATAAAATAAATAAAAATTAAAAAACCAGCAAGATCTAAAACCTAAAGGTTTTAGGTGATTTTTTCAAATTCACAAAGTGAAGGTCCTGCTACACTAACACAAATGTGTACAAGTTATGAGTATAAACTAAGAAGTGACTAAGAATTCATCAGTAATATCCCCAATCACAATCTATCCCAAACATCACTCTTCCACCCATCATCAATGAACATTTGATAAAAAATGTTCAATTAAAAAATGCATGAAGTATATAGATGTGAACGGTCTTTAAAGTAAGAGCAGTTAAGCACTGTCAATAAAAACAAAGTCATCATAGAGATTGGCAATTTGCAAGCACAAGAAACCAACCTGACATATTTGGACAGATCATCAACTCTATCAGTTTTTGTTTTGATCATCTGCAAGGACACTGCATTGATCACCATCAAGGTAAGAATAATTAAAACTAATTCATTTAATGCATTTTTACTTCTATTTCAAGAGACAATTTAACTCACAAGAAGAAGTTCTGAGTCTTCTTCAATATTTCCTTTCCACTGATAACTACAACAGAATCCCAGTTTATTTAAAAAGAGCTCATGGTTATAAATAGGAATTGAATTATAAAATAAACAGATTAAAACAATAGCTATTTCTCAAAATCATTGTTTATAAGTAAATGCAAATGTTGGCATCACCACGAAAACAAATTTAAAGTCATTTCTGCATCTCAAAGCAATCATTTAAACACCAAACTCAATTTTCTCAAATTATTTTTATGAACCAAATGATGAGATCACATTTTATTGGAAAACATTAAATTTTTACACAGATTTAATTCCAGGTATGATGTTGACACAAGCTGCCAGCCTCTTTTCCACCAAACCCCTACAAAACAAATAAGCATCATCAATGCTTTGCTAACAAATGGGAGATCACTATTAAAGTTAGAGAGAGAAGAAGTAATTTGTACTTGGCAAGTTTTTTGGCTAATTCTTCATTTGGAACAGTTACATAAGCTATGGAGTGTGTTCCAGAGGAATATTGGTAGGCCATTTTAGGCAAGTTCCTTGTAAAGATGCAGAAGGCCCCAAACATAAAAATGATCACAGCCTTAAAAGGGAAATCAGATTATGAATTCAGTGAAACAAAACAGGGTTTGAATTTTATTTACCAAAACTGCTGCATTTGATGAAAGACTACCAATCATCCCAGATCAAAAAATGCAATGGCAATATTTATCAATTCACAGAAATTGCATTTCATACAGTAGTACCCTGATCAGAAATAGCAAATATGAACCAACAGCTAAGGCAACTGTTTATATAATAATGTACAAAACTACACTTGTAAAATAGTTGTTATCAATCTTTTGTTCTGCTTGCTATATAAATCAGGCAATAATTGTTGCATTAAGAAGGCAGAACCAGAATTATATACAGTATAACTCAACCTTATCATTCAAATTCACACACTATGAATATACTTCAACATTTCCATATCACATAATCATCTCCACATACTAAATAGACGTTTTGATCGCTTTCTACCAATTACGTGAATTAATGAAAATATGTGAATATGTGCGACAATTTGTACCGACAAAAAGAGTAATAAAAATATCCCACTAATACATCTCTAATTTAGCAGAAAACCAACGACATTCCACAACAAACCCCCGCCCGCAGAAGGACTGCCGAAGCTATTCGACGCATTAGACATAGCAAATTGAAACAAGCATGATTTCTTTTGTTAATTGAGTATTAATTAACACAACATTTTAACCTTAATTTCAATCATAAAAAATTATTTGATAAGTTTTAATTTTTGTGTATACAGTAGGAGGATGTTTATCCGAACTAACTTTTTAGTTTAGGGCGTTAAAAAGGAAAAAATAAAGCCAATTTGCCATTAGTACAAAATAATGCAATACAACTTTCAGTAAAAAAATTTACTTACATTGATTTAGACATTGAGATTTTATCAAAATTGATAAAATTTGTTGTTGAAACAAAGATTTGCTCTAAGGTGAATGAAAAAGATGTCCTGGCATTTGGGCATGATTTGAATCTCCTCTGTAAGTAGTCAGCAAAGTGGCAAATGGCATTTAATATCCACAAATGCGTGGCCATTCATATGGGAAAACAATAAAAAAAACCAGCATTAAGTTAAGAGCCTAAGCCTCTTCCCAACCTATTTGGAGCGCCCACTTCTTGCTGTGAGTGATCTATCAAGCATTCCCCCCCCATCTGTTGTGGAAATTATAAAGTACATACTTTATACAGGAAAACAAGGATAGATTATTTCTAATTTTTTTTTATCAGATAACATCAAAACAAAACTAATACATTGCTCAAAGCCTGATTTAGGAATAAACATGTAAATATAAAATGAATATTATGCTAATAATGAGAGGACCGAGCTTGGTATGTCGAAGCTAATTTTTCAATATCTGAATGAATGAATGAATGTTAGACATTCTTTAGGATCGCGAAAGTCCATCAATGGACCTCGAGGCCACCGAGCAGGTGCGTCTTCAGAATCTTTTTGAAGCCTTCTATAACTGCAGATGTGACCTCTGGTGGAAGTTGATTCCAGATCTTTGGGCCAGCAACCGCAAACGACCTGTCCCCGGCGCCTTTGAGTCGCCCGGCCGGAACGAAGAGGAGCGACGAAGAGCGTTATTTGGAAATATATACCGTAATTTGGTGTCATTTTTGTCATTAATAATCTTAAATAGCCACTATTGACAATCTGTTTCTCTCCTTTGTCAAAAGACTGGTGACTGTGCTAAAACCTCTTTCAGCTAAATAAGATGATGGAAATGCGACGAAAAACTTTGTTGCTTCAGTCCATAAATTGGACCCTTATAAGGCCGGATACAAAATTGAAATTTGATTTTGTAGCCAAAATTGTTGGCATATTCTTTTTAACTTCAATTTCAACTCTTCATTTTTTGACATTTCTATCAATTCTTCTTCCAGCGATATTTCTGTAGTTTATACATTTGAGGAGGGCTCTAGGGCCCATTCTGGAATGGTCGTGCTGGCTATAAACCAGAATGACATTATCAGTTCCTTTAATTAAAGAAAGATTAGGAAACTGAAACTGAGAAAACTGTCTTCGACCAACATTTTGCTTGCACAAAGTAATTTAGTGCTTTTTGGCGAGTACTGCTCAAAGGGGCAGCGGATGGTATTCAACCTGTGGTCTAAGGTCTTCTGAAGAAGAGTGGGATCTGGAGATAAATCCCACAAAAGCAGTCCAAAAAAGTCGTCCAGACAACGCACAGAATTGCATTGGGAATGATTAGGAAAACCATATTAAGTAGAGAGAAGTATGATATCTTGAGACTAGGGAGGCTTCATCTGGAATATTGAAGCTTTAGAAAACGTGCAGAGAAGAGCAGCATTTTTAGTATTCTGTTACATATCTGTGTCGTTAATATTCTTTAGTGCTTATGTAAATTACTTCAAAGTAATTCAAGAATGCATTTCAAAGAATAGACTCACAGAAAGAGATATAACAACAATTTAGTTAGAGGTTGAAAGAATATCAAGTCGAGATCAACTTGCTGACATCATGACGAAACCTCTGTTCAAACCGAGATTCAGAATGCTTTGCCAAGCAATTGGACTTTCTCAAGAAGATGTTTGCCTAGAGAACAATAGTAACAAAAAGGGAAGATGTTGAAATAGTTTTGTTAATTGTTCTAAAACTATGTTATGTGGTTCTGGGGACGCGGAGTTGGTGTGAAGTTGCAGCGAGTAGCTTGTCGTGGTGAAGTTGTCGATAGAAACTTTGTTGTATAAAGACCGTAGACAAGTTCCTTAAATGCTTAAAGTTGACAGTTATATTCAGTTGTTTATTAAACTGTTAACTATTGTTTCCCGTTTAGTTCCATAATTTTCAATACCAATAAATATCAATATTTTGGAATTAAAATTACTAGTTACAATGCATCATAAAAGGAACAACTTTGTGGGGGGAGAGACATTTAAAATTTTTAAAAATATTTTAGCGCATACATTTGAGGGGCACCCTAATGTTCAGGCTGTATATCCATTTAAGGTAAAAGCTTTCCGATCTACTTATCTTGCCATGAAAAATTATGGGCCAAAAGTCATTTAAACGCTGCAGGAATTTATGAGCGGTTTATTTATTTCTTGGAAATAATTTCGATATTAATATTGTCAGCGCTTAGAACAATTAAACTCCGTAAGGTCACTTTCTTTATTGTCCCGATTAGATTGTTATAAGGAATAAAGAGCCTTTATTCCGTTTATGTCATCCTGGGCGAGAGTCAGGTTTTCTTTATTTCCATTGTAATAAGGAGCCATAACAGCGCCACTGTCTTCGCTGTGACCTAGTCCCAAAATGTGCCCCATCTCATGCAGGGCAACTTCTTTAAAGTATATGTAAGCAACTGAAATGAATTGTACCGAACGTTCAGAAGCGATCCTTATCGTAATTAGAAAATCGAGATGTCTTACTTAAGTTCGCTAAGAATTCCTTAAAACAGCCCCATAATTCATCTGCATCGAAATCCAATCTGCCATTTTCCGGATAGAATCCATGAGCCAGGGTATCGCCCGGCCCGTCGAAGGCGAATTTGTCATCGTGTTTAAATGCCCCAAACTTATGCGGATGGTGGCGTTTTTTCCAGGGGGTGCGAGGACCACTGTGAGGCCATGCAGAGCTGTTGCCCACATCTGAGATGAATTGTGGTGTTTATCAAATATAAAATATTTTAATTGTAATTTCATTAACTGATGAATTGAAATGAAATAAGGTATAATATTTTATTAAAAATAATATTTGTTTAAAAATTTCACTAAAAATAAATTTCGAAAATGTCATCGTTGCCTTACCTTAAAAACAAAATCTAGATTTTCATGTATTTTCTCATTGGTTAAGCAATCAGATCTGTTGGGAGGGTAGTTAACCAAGAAGTAAGTGAAGTTTACGAAGCTCCATTTACCTGTGATTCACAAAATATTAATGGCCTTAACAAATTAAACAATCACAATAGCAGCACATTGGACAATATGGCCATTGGACTCGCGCTTAAACTTGAGATTAAATTTCCCTTACGAACAGCGGTGAACCGCTTGGCTTTTCCACTGCTCGCATCCATGTCCGGAAGCGAGCATCTCTTTGACCTCATCTTTTCCATCGTCTTCTCGTTGATTTCCCCTGGTATTAAGTATAGAAATACTTGTAACGAATTAATAAAACAAACTATTTTAGTATTCTCTTTCTTTTTTTTTTTATAATTCACCTGTTGCCTCAAGACCAGCGAATTGTTGCATTGCTGACACCGCTTCCCTCATGCTTTCCGAGTCACCATTGCTGGTAGGATGCATGTAACCATATCTTTTGAGGAATTTCTGCGAGAGTTTTAAAATTTTTTTAATTTAAAATTCTATTAATGGTAAAGTATTTCTTGCAAAAAAATCGTGCCGGATATAATTATTGTTTGACCCCAAAATAACAATTTCCCAAACATTATAATCGAGTATTATTGCTAATTTGGACGCCACGTCATGCAAAGCCCTGTGTAAAGTTAAAATGAAAAATCTTATAATTACAGAGGTAGAATTTTATCAAGATCAGAATTTTAAAAATGAAGAAAAATTGAGCTCTCCAACCGTGGCATGAACAAGGTCTTCAGGGGCAACCTCTCCATTTGACCATGAACTCAGAGCGAACAGCACAAAGGCTACATTCACACAAACTAATTTAATCATGTTTCATCCTCAAAAGTGTTTTCTCTGCTTATGTTTTGAATTTATAAGCGCTTGAAGAGAAATGGATTAAAGGTGGAGGAATTAAATCGTTCTCATTGATTGGAGGCTGGAAACGGTATTCATCGAACATTCAATCAATGAGCTTCCTTTCAACAGATGTTGGATGTCACCTGGGGGTTTTGTCCTAGATTATTCTAAAGCTGTTTTTTACATGTACAATAAGAAATGTAGTACCATGTTGCCAATCATATATTTTTATATTTAGGCGCCTCTGACGCTATGCAAATGGCGCCTTACAAATTAACTATTATTTAGGGCTGCGAACGATTAAAATTTTCTTGATCGATTAATCGATTAAATTCGATCAAATGTAACGCACATATATTCCGCCTACTTTTAGCTGATCTGGTTGCATCGCAACTCTGCATTAGTCAGTATACACTACATACAATCACCCGACCCTAGTTAGCTAAAACAATCAATGACTTAACTTCATACAAACATGTTTTAAATTCTTTTATTTGTTTAAAAACTTAGAAAAAACCGGGAATTAATAATAATATATAATAATAATAATATTAATAATAATAATAATAATACTAATAATAATGATGATGATGATGATGATAATAATAATAATAATAATAATAATAATAATAATAATAATAATAATAATAATAATAGCTGAGGACTGCGGATTCAGAGTAACTCATCAACAGAGTAAGTGTTCGTCTCTTCGGCACTGGTGATCTTGTCTCACTGTTTTTTTCTTCTTTGGACGTCTTGCTCTAAGTTTTCGATCACAGGAGGCTCTGAATGCAGTTAGCAATGCTGTCCACTGCTTCTCGTTTCGCTCTTCTTAGAAATGTGAGCTTCTTGTAACGTGGATTTAAGGCCACAGCCATTTGTAATGTTGGCAAAGCATCAAAGCCTTCAATTCTGTTCGTGAAGTCATTCAACTTCCTTATGCTCTGCTAACTTTTCTTTGTACATCTCAGCAATCACAGTGTCGATTAATAACAACCTTTTGTAAGATAGGGAGTGTGAACAAATTTTTGTTGTTACTATGGAATCGGGTAAAGAATGTTGGTCACTTTGCGATGGTTAAATTCTGAAAGCAAACCATAACAGGCTGTGGTTGTCGATGCGACCAAGCATTATCGAGATACAAATCGAATTCCTAGGTAGTAAAAGAACCACCGACTAAATTATAATTAATTACATTAATCTATCAATTATGGCTATGGCCTCCTCATACGAAACATTTATAAAAAAAATGGTTAATAACACACCCACATTTGCTTCCCCATGCTTGTTAAGAACATTGTAAGATTTACTAATAAAAAATACCTACTTGTCGTCCATTTCTTTCCATCCACTCGTACAGCTGGCAATTGTCAAAATAAACTTGCGATAAATATTGTATTCAAACTCGAAAATGACTCCAAAGACAACCTAGAGCATTCAGAGCTTTGACAAGGCCTGGACCACTAAAACAAATCTTGGTGGCCCCTTTATTTTGGTGTGCTACAAGCAACCAACTTATTCCAATTCCGATAATGGAAAAGCAAAAAGGTCACGATTCAATTTTCAAGGTCCCCATGGAAGCAGTGACCCGCCCTGCACACCCTCTGATTAAGTAACGCATACATTAGCAACACCTTTCAATATAAGATACATACCAAATTAGGTTAAACCATTATGATAACAACTTAGCTTAAATGCGACCCATTTAAGTCCCCAGTACCGTCCCCAATTATTAATCTGCATTTTTACAACATCCCCATAGCAATCTACCCAAAAATGACACCCTTCCTCTCAATGTCAACCAACATTATCACAATAGTAATCACAATGTATATAAATCAAATTATCAGTCACAAAAGCCACTTTTGGAATTCTAAAAATTACAAAATTGGGAAAGAAGGTGTTGATGGCAACTAATCATTTAATCATTTAAGAGTGGATTAAATGGATTATTTGTGAAGCCTTTGCAAGAACAGCCTTCTTCTAACGATGAGGATGGCGATGATGATGCTTCTTCATCAGGAATTTCTGAGTCACAGAATGATGTTATGCCCTTGCTCATTTCTTGCAACCTCAAAATCTCTTTTGTTTCAGTGTGATTTGTCCACATATCTGATCCAAATGATAATACTTGATGACATTTGGTTTAGTTTCAGAAATTAATGATTGAGTGTCTTGATGATAATGAAATAAATTGAACCTGTACTAACCAATGTTCTTAGAATAACCAGGAGGCCTCATGCAGAGGCAGAGTCTTCCCTCAACAGCCAACCTTAGAAGGTGATTAGCAGCCCTGTACACGTCGTTCCTGGCTGCTTTTGCTGTCGTAAATCCTCTTTGCTCGGCCCAGGCTAGGCGTAAAAATATAAAATGTAATAATTAATATTAGTGACTATTTAAGAATTCTGATTGGCTGCTTGTTCTTGTGATTAATAATTTGTAATAATATTACGAATCCTCACCATCACAAACTGAATAAGCAGACCAGCCAGTGTGGTCTTCTCCAGCATTGAGTTTCAAAAGAGAAGGCAGAGGCAGCCTCTCTGTCAAGAACCTGATGGTGGTATATGGTTCACGAAGTTGCGATATGGGGAAGATGCCAGATAAGATCTGCAGGGTTCAAAGGGCAACAGCATCTTATTAACATCAATCAAACAGGCAAAACATATTCATCTTGAGCCAATATTCACAATAACCCATTTTAACAATCAGCTTACCTGTTTAATGTGTTTGCCTCATAATTTTAATTTTATAAATTTCCATTTACCTGTAAAGGTCTTTTGACGAGGGAGGGGAAGACGAGACCAGGCGAATCGCATAGTCGAACATTCTTAGTTAGGAAAATAGTCTGGAAGTGCTTGGTGTGACCAGGTGTCCTTGAAACACTGACCACCTTGATTTGAAATCATTGGCATTAGAAATTTTTTTTTTAATAATTCCATCATTTTGTTAGAGGCAGAACAAAACAATGCTTGCAAATATAAATAAATATAATGGAACATTTAAATGAATTAAGCACAGCCTTTGATGCAATCCATACCTTAAAAATTAATCATTAGTAAATACTATTATTTTTACAAAATGATGACTCACCTTCTTGCCCATTAAACCATTTATAATTGAGGATTTTCCCACATTTGGATAACCTAAGAAATACGAGGAATAATTCATGAAGAATCATTTAAAGATTTTGTTCCTTCAAAAGGAGGATGAAATGAAACCTCACCGCAACATCCGATCGTGAGAATCTGGTTCCGGCAGAAGTCGTACCGCTCGTACCCGGTGTCGTGCACCTCGTCCACGGTCTCCCCGACTTCGACATCGTCGTCGTCCTCATCGTTTTGAGAAACGTCATATTCGATCTTCTGCTTCCACAGCGACATGTCGACTGTGATCAAATCACATTTTTATGACCGACTTATTTTTTATTTCAACAAAAAGATGTGTCCTTAGCAATCAGAGGAAAGAATCCATAAGAGAGATCACATTTTTGTCTGGCAGTTCTTAAAACAATTACATCCGATTATTTTTTTTATAAAAATAATTAATAATACCAAAAATGAAAATTATTAATTGCCAGCTTATAATTACTAATAATTATTCGTGCCACGATGACACCGACCACTTCCGCGCACTATCTTCTCGCAGGCCTGCAACAGTTGTTTTGGACCGACGGCATTGAAATTTCTCCTTCTCCTCTTCTTGAACAAAACTTTAAAATAAAACATAATTTATTGTAAATTATTGTCTGAAATAAAATATGAAATATAAAATAATGAAATTATAAATAATTTATGGCAACAATTACTCGAAAAGCATTTCAGAATGATTTCTCTGGAACTGCGACATGAAATCAAACGAGACAAACTATTGGCAAAATGTTTGAAGAAACTTAAACAAATTTTAAAAGCTCCAACAAGCTTTGACCTTTGGCATGTAAAACGAACTTTATTTTTCCTTATTAATGATTTCAATAGTTATTTAGATATCACAAATATCAATGCAAATTATCAATGCAAAGAATAACCTTTGGCTGGATCGGAATTTACCAATTGCCTTTCCTCATCATCTTTGGGCATCGACGTGAAGCAGATGATGGAAACCTCGGGAAACTTTTCCTGGAAGTAATTTTTCCAGGCGACAACGAGGCTCGGCGGAGCCAGGTCGACCTTGTTGAGAACCAGGACGATGTGCTTTTTCAGGTCGTTAACAACGTACTGGTACAGAGCTGGTGAGAAATGCAGGGCCTGTTAAAGAGAATGTAGATGCTCAAAAAATTAATTTTCAAATTTCAGAAAAGAAAAATAAATTCTTTGATTATTCATAAATTTTTATAATTCACAGTTAAACATTCAAGCCACAAAGCATCGACAAAGAACGTAATTGCCTACTGGGTGCCTGATGTCGGTGATGAGAAGAACGATGTCCGACATTTCCAAGACTCTCCACAATTGCCTCCAGGTCTCTAAGTTCAACTCAAAGTAGCTTATCTCATTCCCCTGGTACTTCTCAAAAATTCTGTCCAGGTAGTTCTGGGTGCAGGTGAAAGTTATTGTGAGGTTAAGTACAACTTGGAAGATTGATTGAACCAACTTTATAATGGAATAGATATTTATAAAGTATAAAATAATTATTTTATTTTACATGCAAGGAGCAATAAAAAAAAGTTTATATAAATTATAAAAAAAAAATTGTGGAAGAATCACAAACATTAAATGGCCTTTGTGCTATTTAGAATAATAAATTTTTGGAAATAATAATAATTCACCTTAATATAAATGTGATTAAACTTAATATCAATTACAAAAGCAAATAAAATTGTTAATCATGAGATGCCAGGGCATAAGGATAATAAATTTTAAATAACAAATATTATCGTAGTGCTTTGGAGTACCTTGAAATATTTGTCCTCGTTAGCATTTAACTGCTCCCTGCTCTGTGAATAATCCCAGACGGGTCTTTTGGGCATGTCGAGCACGGAACCGGGCTTGTAAATTTCTTCCGGGTCAATTTCCAAAGCTTCCTTTGGAATTAAAATTTTAGCTTTAGGTCACAATTAATTATTTTTCAATCCAAATAAATAAAAAGATGAATAATTGAATGAATTCATGACATCAAACAGTAAGCACTAATTTAATGTAACACTAATGTAAACTATAACTTGCTGCTTATTATTAAGATAATATCATGATCATAGAAAAAAATTTAAATGATGTTGTGAGATTACACAATATTAAATTAAGACAATTAAAACCTACATGATAACTTAGATACAGGTGCAGATTAAAATAAAAACACTTTATCACAATATCAAATCATGATGCATAAGTAATATGCTGATGCAAGGAAATGAAAACTTAATGTTCCAAATAAATTGATCAACAATATTTGTTCATTTCATTGTTTTTGTTTAAAACTTGTAATTACATAATATCTACATCGTCACATTACGCAGTATTTAATCTACATTTTATAGGTAATATACTATACTTCTGATAGAGGAATAATTGGTTCCTTTGCTAAAGCCTTGCCCTTCTCAACTTCCTCATCTGTATCGCTCCTAAAGTGAAGCCGGTACCTAAAAATATGGTTTGCAGCAATATTATGATTAATAAATCAATATGGTTCACAAACAATAAAATAGAAAAATAACTTTGAATAAATAAATAATGAGGTGTAGCATTTTACATAGAATTCGCCAAATATCAAATCACCTGTTCGGATCATAGCTCTTGTTTTTGTGAGAATCAGGCTGTTGGTTTATCTTTCTTACAGAAAATCCTCCTTCATTACTGCTATTCTCTTCTGCTTTCTTTTTCTTCATCGCCCGATGATCCACCATGCCTGCAATGAACGTGAATAAATAGCAAAAAATTCCCTAGTGCAACATATAAAGAGTGAATGTCCCCTTCCGGAACTCCAACGTTAATAATATTTATACTTTACCAAATTCATCTCTAATTTCATTCTTTTTACGTTCGCGGCGTTCCTTCAGTTGCTCTTTTTTTTGTTTGGTGCTAAATGGTACTTTCCTATGCAAAGGAGGAGCCATGTTGTTAAAAATATTGCGCAAATGTTTGTATTTTAAAAGTTAAGTTTCTAGAATTCTCTTGGAAAATTATTCATCCTTTGGTCGATACCTATAGATGTCTTTTAGTTCATTAATTAATTCAGTACATGTACAAATTTTAATTTTTAATGTAATTCTTTATTATTATGAAATAATAAAAAGAAGACCCAGCTGTAAAAATAGCAAAACTTATATCGAAATTTAATGTCAACCGATCAGATTAAAAACTATAACAATTTCTAAATCAGAATGTCTGAAAAATGTATTATGTTAAAGTTTGGCCCTGGAGTTTCACAGGTAAAGTGATTTTTATGAGATGGTCATGGCATAAGGTTTGTACGGTTCCCGCCATTAACTCGTTTGACAACTTCTGAAATGGAATCATTGATTACTTTAATCAGAGACGTAATTATTGGAAGGAGGGAGCGGCAGATTAATTATTATTAATTATAATTGTTCACTTATTATGATTTCTGCACTCATTTCGTCAATCATCTTTAATCGACCACGATTAAAGCGAGAAGCGAGTAGACACTGAATAGCACAATAGTTGCCAATATACTGGACATTGCAGCACAAAATTATTTTAAACACACTACAAGCAAGCTTAAAATTCTACAATAAATTCGCATTCCAAAAAGCGAAGAATTTATGTTCCATGTCCTATTAAATACATTCTATAGGTTTCACGTTAAAGGCCTTGGTGCATCAATTAGTTTGCTTTACTGATTATTTCATTTAACTCTAAGAGATTGGAAATTTTCCAAAATCCCATTTCTAAGCAAACACTCGAAGATGGCAATAAAAAGGTGAACAAGAATTTATTAGATCTTCAATGTGAAGGCTGTAATATTATAATGGAATTTATTCATGGCTAAATGCCTCGATTAGCATTCCAGGCCGTGCGCTTTAGACTTAAGAGGATGCTGGGTATGATCCGGGATGGAAAAGTGATACGGTGAAACATCGGAACAGAGGAGCTAGGAGAAATATTCGGGAGCTACAACATGGCAACGTTTTCAAGCATTTTTGGCATCAAATCGTCACACACTTCGAAACACCACCCTCATGTTCTACAATCGGCCAGTTCGTCAACTTCGTCAATGACTCCTCTGACGGCCCCTGCGTCTGCCTCGGATGATAAGAATTTTGCCATTTTAAAGGAACTGGCATCTTTAAGTTGCAACAGGAACTGTTTCGATTGTTTACAAAGAGGGCCGACTTATGTCAACATGACGATCGGATCCTTCATCTGTACATCATGCAGTGGGAAATTGTTAGAATTGAGAAGTTGTTTTTAAAATATTTTATAAAACGACTTGAATACTTTTATCGTTTTGCTTCTAAGGCGGGGTCTGAACCCTCCTCACAGAGTAAAATCCATATCAATGGCAGTATTTTCAGATGAAGAAATAGAATTTCTAAAAAGCAGAGGAAATGATGTGTGTAAGATTGTCAACAAATTTGTTTTTACAGCCTTTACTAAATTATTACCTTTAAAACATATCTTTCAAGTTTTGCCAGAAAGTCTGGTTAGGAAAGTATCCTGGGCCATTGCTTCCTCTTGAGAAAGAAAATGACTCTAAATTGATGGATATACTGACAGCCAGATACGAAAGGAAGTGTTGGTACATTTCACCATCTGATCCCATGTATGACGAGGCTCGCAAGAGAGCTGAAATGGAACTGAACAGAAAAAATAAAGTGAACTTGAAAGTTGTTGAAATTTAAATAAAACATTTATTATATTAAATATTAAATATTTATTATTCAAAGTAAAACGTAACTGAGTTTGAGTCATTTGGGTGCTTATTGCATCCATCTTGCAGATTGATTTTCAACATTATCAAACTTAATGGAACTTATTTCCTAACATTTTGTTGTCATTGCTGTCAAAATGTACTTTTACATATCTCATTTAATTATTGAGGTTGGACTAGTTTTTATGTTGTGACAGCTACAATTAATTATTTATAATTAATAATTATAGTCATTAATAATTATGGTTGGCTTTAAAAATGCCTTCAAGTAATTTGATTTTTAAAATAAGAGCACAAGCTCCATCTGCAAGACTACACAAACAGAACTGAGTAACTCCAGAAGTCAGTCTACGATTCTTCCATCGGCTCGGCCGCAACCAGCCGACCACGTTAACTCCACACCTCAAACGAACGCCAACAATTCAAAGTATGTTCTTCAGTCCTCGTCGTTTGCGAGGTCCCCGCTCAAAACATTCTCCCCCGTCACTCCTCAATCTCTTCCATCTGCAGATTCTCCCAAGTTCTCTTTCCAGCCAGGTGAGATTTGATTGTGAGATGAATTTCCCTTTTGAGTTGTAATGACTGACTTCACTTCCAATATGTAATACCACAAGGACATTACAACATCATACATTTTAAGGTTTGTTCTTTTATGATGTCTTAAAAAGTTTGGTTTGGTCCAATGCCTCTTCATGCAGTTGCCACGGAATTTGCCGACTTCACTAATTTCTCCGGCTCGTCTCCGACTTTAACATCTTCCTGTGCCACGTTCGCAACTTCTAACTTTTCTCAAGCTTTTCCAACCTCAGGTAATTAATCGCAGATTGATGGAAAACAAAATAAATAATGGCTGCAATATTTATGGGTCAATTTTTGTTGAAGATAAGAACAATGCTGACAATAATCTTTTATTATGTAATAATGCAATGTTGGTCTGTTTCAATATCGTACTCCAGAACAAGCAATGAAGAGTATTTTCTTTTTAGATATACCACAAAAGATTGTACCTGGTCTTCCTCACAATCCTTATCATGCCTCTCTCCAGACGCAAAACATCCTCGCAAACCCGCAAGATAAGTATGCTCCGTTTCATGAACTGACCTCTGACATGGAATCCTTGTCCATCAATTGGAACGGATCTCGTTTTTCGGGAGGTCTTTCCGTGTCGCCTGTTTTGTTATTTTTAAAAATATTAATGGCATGACATCGGCAAAATAATAATATAAATATAATATATTAATATAATTATAATATAAATATAATATATTAATATAATAATATTAATATTATATTTTGATTGCAGAAATATATTCCTAAAGATTCCTGGAAATTATTTTCATTATGCAGATTTTTCCTCACACAACAATGCCTGGAAAAATGGAGAACAATTCATGCCAGATTCGTCTGAGAACTGCTCGTCTCAAGGCAAGCTTTAATCTTCTTTCGAGATTTGCTGTCCATTTAAGAAATTTACCTCACCTAGTAAATAAAACTTTACTTGAATTTTAAAATTGTAATTTGTATGTAATGTAAAGCTTTAGGAAAGAATCCCTTTACTGGAACCACTTCAAACATCAATCAAAGTCTTCCAGGGAGTTCTCAGTTCCACCTAGGCATGCAGGAACAATGTCTTCACTATCCCGGTTTCATTCCGGCTTATCCCCCCTCTACGAACCCTTACGCCATGCACGTACACTCGGCGGGTCGAACCGGCCCGTGTACGAGAGCATGCTCTACCGCCCTGCCATCCCTACCGGTGCAATGACTCACAGATACAACTACCAGAATTCACCTCAAACCACTTTCATGTATCAGATGCCATATTATTACCAGGGCTATCTTCAGTATAATCCCTCAAACCCATTTTTGGTGAGTAGTTTTTGGTCTGTACTTAAAGTAAACATAGAATTTTTTATAATTAAAAGAATAAATATCCCAAATTATTTTCTCCAGAGTCAGCAGATGGAGAGCAGAAACACAAATCCATTTCTTTGAAGTTCTTTCAGCACTGGGTGGCATTTTAATTAATTAGAGTTTACATGCTCTGTTTGTTTGATACTCACATAGTCTGTCTCGTTGGATATCAGTATTATCAGTATTATCCCTGATGTCGTTTGTTTAGACATTGTATGGAGTCTCTTGTTTTTGTTTTGTATTGGAATTATTTTTATCAATCTTCTCATAGTCATATTTCTAGTCATCTTTTACGGTTGTTTAGCATTTCATAAGAAGATTTAATCGATTTTTAAGAAATTTAATACTCAAGAATACGTGCAAAGGTTTTGGTCTAGTTATCTATTTCGATTCGATTCTCGCTGGATTCGGTGCCGGATGGACCATTCCGACAGTGTGGACTGTTGATATATCTCGGCGGAACAATGCCAATGAAGAGTACCGATTATTTAGGAGTTGACACTCGACCGACAAACAGACCGTGAAACATTCCCATCGCTCATGCAATCAGTCACCGAGAAGACTAAAATATCACAGGTAACAGGACACAGAAAATGAATGTTATGTATCCAAGCGCGAATGTTATGTATCCAAGCGTGGATGTTGTCACTATGGAGTGTGTGCTTTCGGAGAGACTGGACCTTTGATCGTAGTGACTTACGACGCCTCTCTTCAGGGCTTGATTGTTGTTGTGATCAACGAAAGCCCAACTCTTCGGCGACAGATGGGTTTCTCCTGCAGGCAAAAAGTATTAAAAAATGATGAAATAAACGCTCGCTATTGCAGTTGCCGCTAGAAAAATCGAATGAATTAAAGATTAGACTGTGATGGGGGGTAATGAGGCGTGAGTGGCGCGTAACCGGCGAGCAAGGCCAGTGCTTTGCTTGTTCAGTTGTTCAGAAAATCTTTGCGGACGGATAGTAGTTGGGCGCACTATAAATTCAATCTTGATGATCGAGATTATGGGACTTAAAAACACTGACAGGAAGCGATTGGTATTGGAAAAGAATTCAGATTCCAATTCTCTCTACTTCTCCAAACAATTCTCCAAACGTTCATTCCAAAGGAAACTTTGCCATTGTTCAAAGATAGTGCGTGAGTTTTGAAACCTTTGGAAGGGAGGCTGTAGGATCGCAAGTAATTGAATCAGCTTGATGTATGAAGCCGTCACAAAGAAGTGCATAAAAGTATAGCGGCGCAACTGGACACCACTAGGTAATTAATGATCCATTGTAGTCCCGCTGAATTTCACCTATCCTTCACCGTTTCAAAAGGATACGGAGTTCAGTCCTGTCCACAAAAAAGCATTTGTTTCCGCCAGACGAAATGATGATTTAAGTAAAAGCATGTGTCGAGAACACAAAATCCTACTTTTTCTCAGGTCTGCCGTTCCCCAGCCCATCTCGAGTCCGTTCTCAGCTGTGACGTTGTATATGCCGAAATGCTTTTCCCGAACTCGTCGTATGATCAGAGATGTTTCGATCACACCGTCGACGATCTTAAAATTAAGCAAAAATATGAATTACTATTAACGGGCAAAAAATCGGTAGACGTGTAATAAAAGAGAAAATATTTGCAAAAAACTTCTTCTACAGGACGGGGATGGTAGTGGTTATTATTTGGAAGAACTCATTAATAATTTAAAGACATTTGCTCGACAAAAATGTCTGCCGGGCGAAGAGCTATGCGCGTCAGTCGAACGAATATTTTCTCAAATGGAAGTCGGCGACGCGTGCCGCTGAGTGAAGTTTAAATTGCGTTGTTTCATTAAAATTTCATAAGCTCCGAGCTTTTCACTGTCAGTCAGAAGTAATAAATATTCACCGGTGATGAGAGGGGAGCAGGCCGATCCACGTGCACAAATATCAGACGGATCAAGCTCTACGATCGTGAGGCGGGAGACCAACAGACGGCCAATAAGCGAGATGTCAAGCGTCGAAATGAAGCACACGAGACTTTCTGACGTTTAATCATGTGCGGCCTTTGTCGTCATCGCCGGAGCTAATTGTTTGTATCATGCAAGTTTAACGAAGCATTCCGTGATCATCGACCGGAAATCGAACAAGTCTAGCGCCAAAATTTTGACGACGACACATTTCCAATCTAGCGGATCGTACGCAATTTCGGATATCCGGAAGAAGAAAGAAAGGAGGGTCGGCGGACAACGGGGCGCTGCCCCTCTACATAAGTCACGCGATCAGCGAAGCAAAAGTCAAAAATACTCTGTTTTGTAGCGTGTACTCGCTGCTTTCCATTGTCTGCTGGATGGTTGAACTGTTGACGGACGAGCCAGACCGTGGCGAGAGCCAATTGATCGAAACAATCCCCGGCTGGGAACTTATCCTGCAGCTGAGTTTGGCTTCCAACTGGTTCATCAGGGCCGAGACACTGGGGCATGTCACTTTCGGTGCATCTGTTTAAAGTTTCACGTTCATCCCACAAGGACCTCTTTACAATTTATTTTACAAATTTCTTCAAATGAGGACAGGCGTGCAGTTACCAATTGTTACATTACAAGACATTATTAGTTCACAATACAATGTAAATCTAATAAGATTAAATCTTCATTTATTTAGCGCCTTAATGCCTTAATAAATGAATGAATATGAATGAATTTAGTAATGGGTAGTAATTGAACCTACAGTTCACAACCATCCTGACACAGCTAAAGTTGCTGACCAGTGGAGTACCGGAAAAGGCAGCGTTGCACTGTAAGTACTGACCGTTGTCCTCCGGCATAGCCCACAAGTTTTCCGTCCATCTGGCAACCTCAAAGTGAATCAAGCGGAGGCCCTTGATGCCCTTACCAGGGTACGCCCTAAGGCAATACTTCAGAGAGTTGGTAATGTTTTTTGACCCAATGAGAAGGGTTAACGAGGTTGGAGGGTAAAGACCCCCGGCAATGCAGCTCAACTTGCCGGGTTTGTTCTCGGTATAGTTGGCCTCCCTACTGCTTGAGGAAGGCAGTTTGTAATTAGGTACGTGACTGACTAAAGAACCCTTAAAGTCAGAGCGAGAGTTTGGAAATGCTGAGTTGTACACGGAGTGTTTTAGGTTTCCTTCCACTGGTTTCAGAGGAACGACATTGCGCTCAGCGTGACCCGTGTCAAAGATCATGCTCCCTTCTGCATTCAAGTCAAACTTTGGAATGTCGTTGCCAAAAATCAATTGCGATTTTCCTGGCGGAGAAATGTTATTTGTGTCGTAGTTGCCGAAGTGGGTAGTTTTCCTCTGAATACCTTCCTCTTGTTGGTACAAAGAGGATCCACTCGGATGGAGGACGTCTGGGTGGTTCTCGAGGGTGAAGTTGAAGCGCCTCTGAGTAGACTTGGACAGCTTTGGTACCTCGTTAAAGAGATCTCCACGAATTTCTTCGTCGGTCAGGAATGCAAGGTCATCGACGCTGTTGATGGCGAGCAGTTCCAACGGTGCTGACGAGGCGAGTAAATGAAGCTTTTAGATCACGTAGTGAAATAAATTTGTTTTTTTCTCTCTTAAATACAACTAATTTGTAACGTGGTGATTGCTAAAAAGTCTGTTATCATCATCGCTTAAGAAATGATTAGATTCATGCACGCGCGTGACGTGCAGATCTTGAGTACTCATACGATTTGTTCAATTTTTTTTTATATAATAAATAAATCCTGCTTCTCTCAGGCCGCTAATCGTGCTCATTATTCTTCGAAATCTTTTCTCTCGTCAAGGTGGCGCAGTTCTGCTGTTTTGTTAACTTTTCCGAAATGTCAGCAAAGGTCACTCCAGTTTTCCAGCCTTAGTGAAGCTTTAGAAGCTGCCATTTAACAGAGGACCGAAGATTTAAACCAATTAACTTAAGAGACAAGCATGGATCCGTGGAAATGCGAAGGGAACAAAAGTAAAACCGTTAATTGTCATTTCGGAGTTTGCACTGAAACTGCCGGAGTTCAAACTCGCTCGATTCTGAACCTAGTACTTTGTCAGAAGTCCAGTCAAGGAGAACTTCTGTGTTTGCTCTGTTATCCAATTTTATCCAAAACGAAATGAAATGATCTCTGGTGTAAGTTCAAATACCTTTGACGAAGATTGTATAAGTCACGGAACCAAGGAGCGTGTTCTGAGGGCCGTTCACCTCGCACGTGTAGTTTCCCACGTCTTCGTAGCAGACGTCTGAAACGATGGAACGGCTTTACTTGGTATTGAACCTGCTATCCCAAATCTAAGAGTAATTAATGTGCTGGACTTACTTATTATAATTAATTACAATAATTATAATAATATAACCCGAATGGATTGTTAGGATAGCTTGGAATCATCACCATAATAATAATAACAACAATAATAATAATTATTAATAATATTATATATAATTATATTATATTATAAATAATAATAATATTATTTTTGTTGTCATTAATAAGCAACATTGTTGTAATAAAAACTACTGTTCAATAAACAAGAATTAAAATAACAGAGAAATAAACAACAACAACAACAACAACAACAACAACAACAATAATGACGATGAAAGCAGTAATAACTGACAGTAATTTCCAACTAATTAATGACGTCACACGAGCAAAGCCAAATAAATGCCTTCATTCATAAATTCATATCCTAACATATTCGAGCGCACATGTGTTCATCCACTCGGACCCTAATTGGAGAACATCAGACAAGAAGTGCTTTAATAAGGAAACATGGCGTGACCACAACCTGGAGACTTTTCCGCACGCCCACTCCACCTCCAGTTTTTCTTCTCAAATAAATAAAAAAAAAACAAAAAACAAAAAAAACAAAACACCGAATTTGGAGAGCGAAATTGACTCCTTGGAAGGTTCATGTCCGGGTAATCATGACGCATCCATCGATGTAACGGAATGACTTTCCGACGCGATTCCAGGTAATCAATCCATCACGATCACCTGCGCTTGTCACGTGATAATGACGTCAGAGTAATAAATACATTAACACGAATGAAGATGTGAAGCCTTGCGTTCCTTGCGGACGTAAGACTCATCGTCCGCTTAGAGACGATTGTTGACGTTATTCTTCAAATGGAAAACTTTCGGATGGAAATTTCAAACCAGATTTTGAAGAGAAAATGTACCCGGCTTTGTTTACGAATAAGTGGAAATGTGTAATCCTCTCACGTCAGAAAATTTTCCCGAAAAGTCCGAGTTTTATAGCACCGGAGGTTTGGAGAAATTTCCGAATTTTGTTTCCAAAGAAAAATCGTGTTAGATTTCTCAGATAAATTCAAGCCTAGCTTTCGAAGAAGATGAAATAAAAAGTATCATCCACAATGATGACATGGTGATGATAGCATGATAATAATAACATGGTAATGACAACATGGTGATGATAACATGGTAATGACAACATGGTAATGACAACACGGTGATGATAACATGGTAATGATAACGTGATAATGATAACTTGATAATGATAACGTGATAACGATGATACCTAAGTGAACGATTATTGTTCGACATAACATGACCTAGCCGATTGTAAATAGATAGATACTTTGCTTAGGATTTGTGGATGATTGAGTTGTTCTTTCTGGTTTGCACTCCGCACACACAAAGTAATTAACATAATGTATTTTGTTTTAAAATTTCATTATTTTGTCGTTTATATTACGTTTGAGGAAGTGTCTCCCCAGTCTTGATATTTTTGTAATTTTTGGTCATTTCTATTCTATCCTGGGAGGATAGGAAACTCGATGTTCACTTTGAAAGGAGGTGGTGGTCACGGTCGCTCAATTTAGTCGGTCTGTGGTAGATTTTTTATTTTATATCTTGAAAGATCTCTATTACCATAATTTCATCGTTCAATTTTCAGATAAAATATTTTCATAGAGGGGCAGCCTGTCCACTCGAATGAAAGGAAGAGGCACATCGAATTTGTTGGACCCGCACCAGTGCAATGTTTGATGATTGTTAATACGATGGAGCTTTTCTCTGACGTGGGACTGATAGATTTTTTTCAAGGATTTCCATTCCGTGCACTTCTAATCAGAATGGATTCCAATAAAATCTTCTACAATGAAACATTCGCGAGAGTTCGTATTTATTGTTTAAACGCCTTTTTACTTCGTTAACCTGTCTGAGGCTGTCTTGCTGTTCTCTCGTGAACAGCAAAAATGAGTGCAAAAGCAGTTCTCACCTGCGTGTTGTGTCTCTCATGATGTTCGAGAATAAAGTAATGGCTTTCTTAAGCTTTTTTTTTTTTAGCGGTGAAACATTCCTCGCTATCGGTTGTGCTGAAAAAATATTTAAGACCCATTATGGAAGACAAAAACGAACCGAG